>JAODVP010095488.1:0-11130 GCA_025400035.1 Tetradonia laticeps
GTATTGAAGCCTTGAATTTGCATCTCGATTTCAACATCGTTAGCACAAATGATGTGTTGATAAGCTCAATTGCGAAAGTTCTAGAGTTTAACAAACTGCTTTGCTCATTTAAAATGCTGATTTTAAATTTTCTCACGCTTAAATCCACCACTAAATCTATTCAGAAAGGATACAAACTTTGCAGTTACGTGATGACGTAATTTCTGGTTTGAGATTGCTTCCATTTCATTCTATTTAGTCGTGCATTCTTGAAATGAGGTATTCCTATGACTTAATTGGATTTGGTGGGACGTACAATGTGTCCTAGGTTTTAACCTAATTCCCCTCCTATGCCTTTTAGTTTTACACGCAAATGAAAATGTAAGAAATATACAAAGTTTAGACGTATGTTTCGTTACCTATTGAATATAAAACATAATATTCTAATTTAATTATATGCGTACAATGAGCTTTTAGTTTTTTAATTAAACTCTGCTTTTACATTTCAACTTATTTAAGTTTTCCAAATATAGGTTTATTCAACAGAAATTAAGAAATTCATTCGTTAAGTGAGAAGTCAATTCTCGGAGATTTTATTATTATTCAAAATATTGTTTGATGAAATTAGTTAGATTACGGGCAACTTCCAAATCATTTGCGTTATCGTATCAAATCTGAAATATAGCATAACATCACACTGGATTGATCAATCTATTCTTAGACTGAACAGCATTCAGTTCTCATTATCACTTTAACTGATAATGAATTATGACCGAAACCGGTTGGATTTTAGGATTGCACTTGTTGTTCATTTTACACACCATAACGATACATAAATCTCTCTGCGAGAGATGTGGGTGCAATTTAGGAGTAGAATGCGCGAATATTTGGGGTGAATTATGGTATCATACTGTCCACGCACTCGCCTCGGCTACGCCTCATGAGAATTTGAACGAGGTATTATAGTGTCGTCAAGTCTTTATTAGACTACAGATTGAAAAGATTAGAAGCCGTTCGGAATTACAGATCGGATCTACAAATAGTGGCCAATAGCAATCAAAGATTTTTACAATGTGAGCGTATGTTGTTTCCTAAACTTTTTGGATCTTGTCTAATACGATATAAACAAGAACAAAATCGCAATTCCATCACACGGTAACTTTAACGGAATCCACCGGATTGTAATCGGGCAGACCGCAACTCGATCATAATCCCTCATCGCAATCCGTAGTCTCAGACCGGCTTAAAGCATTATATGTGACATAAATATTAAAAGTCAAGTTACAGCCATAGGCAATTTTTGATAGTGTAGTAGTTAGTGCAGAAATATGTACTTTCATTACGCGACTGTCCCCTTGGCCCGTTGCTATGGCACTAACTAAAATAATTTGGCAGAAAGATACCACGCCAATATTAAATTCATTTAGAATCATTTTATTGATTTCCAATAAATGTTTCGTCTCACGTGTAACAGCTGCTAGGAACGTTGAGAGTGGTTCAGATGGTATTGCTTCTAATCCTGGTAGTTGTTAACTTTTCTGGCGACATTCCTGGCTTTTCGTTCTTAAACTAGATGGCGCTACAATATACGAAATGTTGTAAAGTTTTTCAATAAAGGCACTTGGATATAGGCTGCGATCATTGTTAGAATCATAATGGAATGCACCAAGGTTTAAATCAGTGTATACTATTCGTCTTAATCGAGCTGTGTTTTTTCGAAAATTCTACAACATCTGAATCGTTGCTCAGTTGTTTCAGACGAATGGACCAGATCAGTATGTTTTCGATCAGTTTCTAATCTTCTGGTTATTAAAATGATTTTAAAAAACGCGTCTCAGTAGCATGCACACGAAGATTTACCAGTCTTAACGCTCGTTGCACGTTTTTCGTCCTTTCTGCTTCAGATATACATCGTCCAATTGAATAGCGCTTGGAAGCATCATTAGGAAAACTCTATAATTGCAAAATTAAAACTCTCATTTCCTCATTTTTGTCAGGTGATGTATTGGACCGTGGGGCCTCAGGTATTGATTTTGTCCTACTTGCAGTTTGTCTAAATATAATGACCCACATAACAATATATTTCCGGTTCATAACAGGTCTCCTGAAGAACACTCAATATCCTCGAGATCAGTTTCTATCAACGACAAGCGCACGCTCCTCACTATTCCAATGCACCTGGGCCTGAATATGCAAAGTCAATTTTCCCCATAAAAAGAATCGAAACGTATACAAGTTATATGAAGAATAAATAATCACCTAAAATCATTACACCGCGCCATTTATATATGTTTATATATTATTCCTGTATTACACGTATAATAAAATTATGTTAAAAAGTATGACAGTATTGTATCAAAACAGGCATAATTATACATTCCTGATATAGGGAGTTCCTAAATTTATATCGCACAAATTGTGTCAGAACAATTGAAAAAATATAGAACACTCTCGTATATTGCGCAAGATTTAATGAGAAACTTATGAAACCTGTATTAAACGTCGCAATATTTTTTGTAAATGGT
This sequence comes from Tetradonia laticeps, assembly GCA_025400035.1. Taxonomy (NCBI): domain Eukaryota; kingdom Metazoa; phylum Arthropoda; class Insecta; order Coleoptera; family Staphylinidae; genus Tetradonia; species Tetradonia laticeps. Next base: position 2,505 of record JAODVP010095488.1, read on the forward strand.
GTGGTGTAAGGGTCTTAGAAACAAAACTGAATATAAAGGTAATATGTGACAAGATAGTTGTATATATTACATTGGGTAGAAAATTGTACAACAACTAAGTTTTTATGGTAGAAACATTTATTTAGAATTTACCTCTTCACCGAACATAGAGAAACTTTCCGAAAATGTGAACTGCATATGTGGCTCGAACGACAAGTTTCTCTATGTTCAGTGAAGAGGTAAATTCTAAATTATTATTTCTACCTTAATTATAAACAACTACAGTACTAAATGCAAAATTATATTGAACTATATTTTTATTATTTGTATTTGACTAGTTTCGCCTGCTCGGTACTAAAACAACTTATAATTACCGATAGACGGTATTTACCTTGCTGATGTAGTGTAAATATGTAATCATAAAAAACGAAAATACCACATAAAATATCAACAAAATTAAAATAACACCGAAAAGTAAAATACCCCTGAATAAGTGTAGATGAATACCGACGACCTATGTGCAAAAGGTATTTAAGATATGGGTTGTTTCAAGGAGTGTACGTATTGGAATGTTTGAAATGGGAGAATTAGATAGTAAGCACGGATGAATGTTAAAATAGTTACTAGGGGTAATTAGGCCGACACCTAGCTATATCCTATTACCTGAAATTAATGGGAATAAAAAAGACCGATTCAAGGAGGAGAGTAATGCGATACAAGGAAGAAATGGGATATCAGGGCGAGGAGAGATTTCTGAGGGTGGGATTGGGCACCCGGAAAAAGAATTTTCAAAATATGGAAGTAAAATAAATATGTGTATTGATAACTAGCTAAGCTAGCCACGATATTTCTAGCTTAAAGTGTATTTAACATGCGAAATCAATTCTAATCTTTTGTAAGTATATAAAGAGGTTGATAATTAGTGAACTTCGAGACTAGAACGACTAGCACAAACTCTACATGGAATTTACATTTTTAAAATAAGCAATGCAAAGTTAACGATTAATAGTTATATGAGTAAATTCCTAACGTACCTGGCTCACGCCCGTTTTCATAACAACAACTTTAATTTATTAGACCACTTTATCACTTCATCTTAAAGCTGTCATGTTTAACTTTACGCCTTTAAATTATAAAATAGAAGATCCACAGTAATGTCGTGAGATCAATTTTCGCAAAAATCCTAAAGTCCACTAAAGTTAGTTATGAAACCGGGCGTAAGTAATACTCTATGTTAAATAACATTGACGGCTGGTCAGATTCACTCATCAACAGTAAATTACCACACAAGGAAACTGACACGTACTTTATATATTTTTGTCACCTGAATTCAAATCACAAAGGGTTTTTCTTATTAATGTACAGAAAAAAAGTTATTTAAGGCCAAAATTGCAAAAATGACGATTTTAAGGGGTTTTTCAAGCACTGTATCTCTTGTTCCGTTGACTTCAGTGCGTGACAAAAATTCAAAAGTGTTCAGTAGGCGATTAAACACGTGCGATAGCTATAAAATAAATGGTAAAAAGTATAATTTTGTTCAGTCTCCATAAGTGTAGGGGAGAGTGTACGAAATCCCAACTTTTAATAATTTACGTTATAATTATATTATCGCAATTAAACTCAGAATTCGCTCAAATTCTGTATACACATGATCAATAGCTTACTGAACAACTATGATTTTTCCCAAGAACTCATGTGAACGGAACAAAAGATATAGTATTTGGAAAACCCCTCAAAATCTTCATTTAGTAAGTAAAGTAAGTTAGTAAAAGTAAGTGTGTTTCTGTTATCTAGTGGATTATTGATCTATTTAATTGTGCTATGTTCGAACGAAATATCCTTTGGGAAAAAATACCAGTCATTGAACGTGCTTTTAGGAAAGTGCTAAATTTTGTTTTTTAGTGTTAAGGGACCTAAAGGACTAAACATCGTTTAAAGTAATACATACACTCTAAAACATATCTATCCGAATTAAAAACAGGCGAAACCGTTTATAACGGCATGGAGGGACTAGCCATTCTTTGCAGTTATAAGCGGTTGCCGTTATACGCGGATGGGGTTTACGGACTGAATAAATGTACACAACATTAATTCCTACATTATTTAATGTACTACAAATAAACAAAAGACTTAAAATTATTTTTAAAAAATTAGTTATCTTTTGTTGCAAAAGATTTTGATGGAAATAGTGTTTATCAAGATCATTTTCTATATCGTACACTTTGTTAATAATGCTATAACATGTGTCGCGAAATCATAACATTTTTAACAATTTTATTGCAATGCGCACTTGCTCGTTTAATGGCACAACATTATATACATCTATTGTTCCGTCTTTGTTTTATGAATCGTTATTGCTTCAAGTGAAAACATAATTTGTTGAACAATATTTGCGTCTGAACAAAGGTCAAAAGTAACTAAACCGTCATCCACAGTTTTGTATTCGAGAGGAACAGATGGGAAAACTCCGTTGTTTTCCGTAGACTGAATTTGGATTATTCGAACGTTCTTCCATCTGCGCAAACATTTTCAATAGAAGAATGTTCCTGTATTGCGATTTTAGGCTTATTATAATACCCTAATCCATTGGCTGTACTGCATTAGTGTGCAATTCAGAGGAAAGAAAGCCAGCTTAATGTTCTCCAAATTATTTAACGCTGGGTGTGCCGGGCACTTGTCAATAACGAGAACTTTCGTTCGCCGATAAGTTCCCTGTTCCACTTACAGATTTTATCTTGAAAAATTTCGGAAGTTATCCATGATATTCGATTGGTTTTATAATTCACTGGAAATATTTTTACATTCTTAAAACACCTTGGATTATTCGATTTTCCAATTACAAGCAGTTTTCTTTTTACTGAATACATTAGCGCACACAAGGGCGGTTATTCTATCTTTCGCGAATTTTCCACCTACACACTTTTCTTTTTTAAATTTAAATGTTTTGTTCATAAGTATAGGTCCTTTTATTGGCATTATCAATATCTGTGTTTTCACATAACTTAATTCTTTTCACATGTCCTTTGCCGTCTTGAAAATCTTTCAATATTTTATCTTTCTTCGTCATATTGAAACACAAGGTCGAATTTGCTACTTAACTATATTTTCCGGCGAAAAAATATTGGAAATAAGGGAGATATTTGTTAATATCGTTAATTTTAATTTATTTCCTGAATTAAATTCAGTTACATTCAATTTCTTCACATTTATGATATATTATGGCCGTATTTATTTATATTTAAATGTAATTGGATATTTTGCTTATTTCCGCATCTTTGAAATTCAAGTTAGCCAACAAACTTTCTTTTTTTGTAAGTTGCATTGTAATAAGCAATGTAAAGTTGCATAACCTATAACCTAGATTAATGCATTTTCCGTTAAAACTCATTTCCTTTATAAAGAGAAAGTTTTTCATTCACTATTACATAAGCTATTTTATGAATTTGAGAATGAAATTATATTTGAATATATTTTTCAATTTTAATTAACAAAGGCAGAGATCTTTCCGCCCAGTTAATCTCATTTTAAATCAAACATTATTAATATTATCAATGGGCATAAATTCTCACAATTCATTGTTTCCAATGTAGTTCCTATGCTATATGCTATCGACAAATACTTTCCTCTGCAACTTGTTTTATATTACTATGGCGACATGCACATTAATTGAACCAAAATTTTGGTCACATTGCAAATAAACCACAATATGACTTCTCAGGCTATAATTCTAGAATGAGTAGATACAAATCATTTTCAACAAACTGTATTTCCATAAGCCTGTTATACTTCTATAGATCTAACAAGTCAAAGTCAGGTTTAAATTAACCTTATAATAAAAAGGCGTAAATAGTCTGTTTGCAATCAGCGGACTAAAAATATATTCGCCTTAACTTCCCTTAACTTGTCACGGCGTAGAAAATATGGAACTACAGTTAAAACTAGTCAAGCTAATGGAATTTGTTAATAGAGTTATTACTTCAACTCTGACAGGTTCATCATGCAGGTCCTATTTCTGGTTAGTAACTAGAAAATAATTTAATTATTCAATTTACCAGAAGCGCGCAAAAGTGTTTATCTCTCATTTTGCCCTGCACCGTCATGATCTATTTCCACTTGAAGTTCACATTCTATTTTTCAGCCGAATATATTAAAATATCTCGGCTGGAACTAATATATTGCAAATTACGCTTGAAATTCGAATCTACTAAATTTTAAGAGATTATAATGCCTAGTAAGATATTTCACAACCAATGCGCCATGCTTTACAACATCGAGCAAAAATATTATATTGGACGTATATTCTCTATTCTAATGAAACTCTCAAGACAAAGGAAGCCAAAGCATGTGTTAGGAATGTTTATAAAAATTTAAATTGCAAATTTCAGAACTTTGTATTTATGTCACGCTTTGACGCGGTTTCCCCTATGTGACCGAATGATCCCGGAATTAGAATGCCACCTCGCTATAAGGGTGGTGCAGCTCGACCAAGAGAATTTATTATAATTTTTAACAGTTAGTAAATTTCTCGTAGAATATGCTGCGGAAACCAATTTGGCGAGTCAACTATTTACGTGGCAGCGCCTGAGGCGACCGCGATATTTATAGCTACCACAAATTCCACCGAGTGTAACCGAATGTTTTACGAAAACTTTATATTTTAGGGTATTTTAAGACGGGCGACATGGTATTTCAAAAAACGACTGCATATATCGCTTTTATTAATTATATTTTTGATCATTAAATTTAGGGGATCTTAAACGCAGAAGACTATTGTCATTTGTTTTGTTATGCACTTTCAAGAACCGACAAGCAGACGAAAAAGACGGTTTGGCTGTATCTATGATACAGTCGTGAATGCGTCAGTATAACGAATTATTGCTTATCAACAAATATGATATGTCTGCAAACATTAAACCTTTTACAAAGTAGCAGTTTATAATAATGACTATCATAATTTTCTAACTAATATTTTATATAGAAGTATTATATTTTAATGAACAAAAAATCCGAAAATAAGTTCTCCAAAAAAAGAGTGGATCAATGGAAAAGGAAGATATTAATAGACACTATCATCAATAGTTACTCTAAACTATCAAAATTATCAATGGATCTTTAGTACATTCATTCCGAACTAACTAAAATTTTAACTCCAATGGAATTTAATTGAATTGATAATATAATTAGATTCAACATATCCATTAAAAAGAATAAATCAAAAACAAGATTGGAGAAGAAGATAAATTTAATATTACAAAATAACATTAATAACATCAAATTTTTTAATAAGAAACAAGAAGACTATATAAGATGACCCAATATAATATACAAAAGCTATGAAAGAAATTCAAATAATAGAAATCATAATGTCCAATTAAGAAGATTTAACACATCATCATTAAGAAACTCATTATACTATACACAAAATACACATAATAATAGAAACATATTCCCAAAGAACCACAATATACATATATATATATATATATCATATACACACTAATGAAACAAACGAAATATATTCTTCATTACATAGATCCAACAATGAAACAGTAAACAATATCTACATTAATTTACAATTTCCTTTCTTAAAATTATTAAGAAACCAAATATACCCATTAAAATTCAATTTTAATATTAGATTTATCAATTTAACACAACACAATTCAAGAGAATCTGAAATAAATCTACTTAATAACATTCAAAAATATTCAATAACAAATTACTCTCGATTTCAGTATAAATATTTCCTATCACAAATTTTAAGATTTCTAGACATGAATCCGAATATTGCTAATAACGTGATCTTTTCTTCACAAATTAAAATCTATTTTCAAAAACATAATATAAAAATACTTCATCTAATAATTATCTTTCAATTTTAAAAAATTTAAATAATAAATTAAAATAAAATAATATTGATATATGTAAAGCTGATAAAGGAAATACATTAGTAGCTTTAAATAAAAACACATACATTAATTTAACAGAAACAATGTTATTACTGACACATATAAAATCTTTAAAAAATATACAACACAAAATCTTTTAAAAGATTTACGATTTACTTTAAGAAACACCAAACCTAATTTATTTTATTTAATACCTATAATCCCAAAATTATACACATTACCAAAAATACACAAACTACAAATAAATGAACTAACAATAGATAATATTAATAATTTACCAATGAGACCTGTCGTATCCTATATAAATTCAATTACACATAAAACATCTAGTTGGTTAAACAAACAAATAAAAGAAACACTTGGACAGTTCAACAATAGAATAATTTTAAATAGTAATAAATTAATAAAATCATTAAAATATATTACAATAGATTCAAATAAAAATATTCTACTATCTTTAGATGTCAAAAACCTTTTTCCTTCAATACCTATTTCGGAAGCTAAGGATTTAATTATGTCTATGTTAGTTGAATCAAATTAAAGTGATACTGAGGTAAAATCTTACTCAACTATACTAACAAGTTATTTAGAACAAAATTATTTCCAATTCAATAATAAAATGTATACACAAATAAATGGATTAGCAATGGGTTCTCCTTTATCACCAATACTTGCAGAAGCATATATGAATGCATTCGAAAATAAATTATTTAGAACACAATCATTACACAAAAACAAAATGAAATCTTGGAAAAGGTACGTAGACGATATATTTATAATTTGAGAAGGAACAAAAGATGAAGCATTAAATTTTCTCAACGATATCAACAAACTTGATCAAAATTTAAATTTCACAATGAAATTTAGTAAATATAATTCAATTCCATTTTTAGATTTATTAATAACCCTAAAAGATAATTCGATCCATTTCAATATATATAGAAAAAAACAGCCAGCGATTTATCAATTAATTTTTTATCTAACCACCCATACTCCCACAAATTTGATAATTTTCATTTCCTACTAAATAGATTATTCAAAATTCCTTTAACATATAATGCTTTTAAAGAAGAATTAAATGCAATATAGCACATAGGCATCAACAAGAATTTCCCTAACCATAGTTTTTATAAATTCTGTTTTAAATTCTATAATAAAATTTTGTTAAAATGTATTTCAAATTTAACCCAAATCAACAAATTAGATTAGATGAATGTAATAACAAATTTTTCACGTTTAATTATATAAATCCAATGAGTAATAAATTAATTTCTCTACTAAAATCTTTTAACATAAAATTCTCTTTTAGAATCAATAATAACCTTTCACTAGTGACAAACAATAAAGATCACGAAGATAAAAATAAGGCACATCGAGTTTAAGAAAGTGGTTTCTTGTGATAATTGCGATCAAATTTATATTGGCCAGACAAGAAGACCAGTAAAAATCAGAATAAGTGAACATATCGGAGCCATTTTAAATTTAGAACCAACAAATTCAAATTTTTCACATCATATTTTAGAAAACGAACAAAGACATAATAGAAAATCGTACAAAATTATTCACAAAAGTGTTGATCCCGTAAACCTTTTACATTTAGAAAATTTAGAAATTTCATTAGCAGAACTAAGAAACAATACTTTAATAGACCAAAAAACAACATTCACGAATAAAACATTTTTAATAAATTTAATTTCTTTAACACCAAATTTAATATAAAAATTAAAAACATTTTATAATCAATTAACATAACAATCACAAAATACGACAAATGTTACAAATCAGACATACGTAAAACATAATTAATTCCCTGAAGGTGGTCATATAAATGACCGAAACCGGTCGGAAATTTAGAAATAATAATAATAATAATAAAAACAAAAAGAAAAAGAATTGGATTTGATAACTGCTTATTAAACATTAATATTATAATCCAACACATCGTTAATTAATTCATCTATGATACATCCTAATTAAATATAATTTTATTTAGCTCAGCCTTTTAATCAAACAACAACTGAATGTGGGCAGAATAGGTGCAGAAAAAAAGCAATGGTTTTGCAACTATTGTAAATAAATGTCAAAATGTATGGCAACAATTTTAGATTCACTTTTTATATAGACTGCAGATTGTGCAATAAACGATTCTACCAACTTCAGCTTATTTTGTTATTTTTTAAAATGATGTTCAACAAGATTTAGCACCTAGCTCAAATTTTGATCCCAACTTCAAACAAGTAGCAGCCGTAGCTTTGTTAAAGGGAATACTGTGGCTGACGGTAGCAAGTTTTATACGTTTCAAAAAACTATAGTGATAGGAAGGTGCAACTTGTTCGGTTTTATACAAATCTATGAAAAGCAAAAAGTACGCTGCATATTCTGATTCCATATCATAAAAATTATTGTTTTGACTAGTCTTACATAAAAATCTTCAGAATTTAGTGTTTTTGTTCCACTTTATATTAAAGTGACACTCGTTAAATCACTGTACGCGATCAGTGGCGCGTTAGGTGATTAGGAGCGCCGAACAACTGGTGCGCGCCAGCATTGAGGTTCAAACCGCATTTACCTATCTGGTGGTTAACAATGCATATACAGGGGTTGCCAGGAGGGTTGCCTCGGTCTTACAATTGAAATTCTTGACCGGGGGTGGTTGCAGTACTCCTCCTACAAGGGAGTTAGTACACGTTTTTAATGCGAGTGATGCATACATAGAAGTTGACCACTTTATTTTCATC
>JAODVP010095542.1:0-11116 GCA_025400035.1 Tetradonia laticeps
AATTAATAGTATTGTTCATTGTATACTCATTCGCATGGTATAAAATTAATTAGCTTCTGCTGCAGATTAATTACTACATAATTACATACAAACGTGTTAATTACCGATTCGCATCACTACAATTTTCGCGTTGCAACAGACGTACGCGAACCCATAGAGTTAGTAGAGCTTATGATCCATCCTCGGATGGATATAAAATAATCGGGAGTTGGCTGGCAAATGCGAGTTGTTTCTCATCACCTGCGTTTACATGCTTTACACGCAGGGGTAATTACGTTCAGCTGCACATCTGCCGAGCGTGTTTCTGCGAGGAGAGTGATTGCAGCATTCGCAGGAAGTTGCAGCACGTCTTGGCAAAACAATGCAAGTCTGTATCTTGGTAATTCGTCTATTACCGCATGGTTTCCTCGCTGATTACTCTGATTACTTACTATTAGAGGTAATAAGTAATATTTCCATAGGAGGACCTTTTTTAACTACAATTATGGGTATAAAAAATGTATGTAAATACAGCTCGACTGTCAATTCATGACTGCTAGTTCATTACCATGGCCATCCAGTCACGTTCACTACTAGGGAAATATCGATTTTTCCCTTTACAGCTAATTGGCCCTTTACGCCCCTATGCATTCAATTCAGTTGCTCTTGCAGGCTCACTGCGTGAAATGCTTGCTTTCCTCGCGCATGGATAGCTGAACATTTGAATTCATGTACTGCGAGTTTGTGTTGACGATCGCCCAATTGTATCCTTGGGATTGGATCAATAATCAGCTGTTTGCCGAATACATTGTATCCCCAAATGTTAGCCTCGATCAAAGGAAACCAGTTTTATCCTCCGATACTTTTGGAATGGTTTACGTAGTGTTTGAATAACTGTGCAATGCACCGTTGTAAGTCAATACCATGTGTTGGCTCTGCACCTAATTGGAAGGTCAACTTTAATTGACCAACGACTTGAGCCTGATGTTTTAATCTTGTCTTAGCTCCCATGCACTGGTTGAGGTTATCTAATGTAATTGTATAATTGACTAAATATCTCCAAGTGGGTGTGGGTTTCAAATCTGGCTCCATTACGTAATATTACGATCGCGAGCTTATATAATTTGAACTTTGCGTGTAGAACAAGGAAATAATTTCCGTAAACACAATATTTGGGTTGATTATTCTTTCTTCAGCATTTATCTATTTATATTCAGTAAATAGTGACTGTAAATGTAACCAATTAACCTTTTCACTTTATAATCTTTTGCTCTATTAGCTAAATATCATGCGAATTTAGCAATTGCGATATTTTCAACAAGAAAAGGAAACGTGATGTTGTTTACAAAATATCCCCTAGTGAAATATTCACCATACTTCTTTGTGTAGCCTCTCTCACTCTTTATTAGCACCCTCGGGGTTAAACTTTACCATTCTTGACCTAAGAGCTGCGCAACTGCAATTTGCAGTGTTTCTCTCATGGCTCCCAACCAGCTTTTGTCAAAGGGTTTTAGTGCGAACATCACGCACTGCAGTCTTTAGAAGTGTACTGCAGGTTACCCTCGGTCACAACAGTGTAAAGGGGCATAGAGCCAGCTCGCTCTCCTGCATTTACAGAATTGGTGCCATTGTCGACGTCTTCTTCTTTTTAATGTCATGTGGTGCATGTGAGGCTCCCGGTGTGGAGCGTCGGGTAGATAGCCCCAGGGGTTGCAAGAGATTAGGGGATGTAATATGTATATGGACTTCATTGAAGTTGCTCAGCTCCTGAACAAGAGTGGTAGGGACGCGGTGAATATATTTATGACATATCTGCTCTGGTGCGATAGTGGAGAATTTGTATATGAATAAGAAGTTATGTGGTTGGGAAATGAGGGTTTATCGTGGCTAATTTCTACTAAAACAGGAGATTTTTGTTTCCTTCCATCTCGAAGTCAGCACCAAAGCACACAAGAAGGAACATCCAAACTGCAAGATCTATCACTCTCGATTTCAGTGGAATTTGGGTATTTTTTGGATTAGCGATTCTTACAAGTGCTAATTCTTTAGAAGTGATTGGAGTATACATACAAATGGGAAAATATTGACCATATCAATCTGGAATTCCCAATGAACCTGCTGATAAGGGAGGATGCACAAAAATACATCGTGGAGTGGCTGGAGTGTAAACTCCAAATATAGGTAACACGCTAATGGGGGTTTTGATAGTCATGACAAGGTTGATCACAAAATTCCCCATCATGTAACCAATGAAGAAGCTTTGAATCATACTATACGATCCGTGCCAGTCTAGCGGTGCGGGATCAAACCCGCGTCAGCTTATACCTGACTGGAAATTGGGTGTGGTTAAACGCATTTTCCTAGGTCGGGAGGGGTCATAGAACTTAAAAATTCTGGGCCGGGGTGGTTGCAGTACTTCCTCCTGTGTGGCGATACACAAGGGGCCCAGTCTAGGGTGGCCTAGGTATTCCGTCTATGAAGACGCCATCGAATAGAAGCATTGAATAGTCTCGTCCCAATCAAATTGTGGGGAATGATTTTACCGTAGTAGTCTATTCGGTTTCAACACAATGATCGTGGTGCAATATTTGGAATCTTCTGATTCCATTCCTTAGAATAACTTAACTAATATAAAAACGTAGTGGAACGTCAGTCGTTGACTAATTTTAAGGTGTATTATTATGTAACTCTGTGTCATTGAATGGAGTTCGAAAAATGAGGCCGCAAGGCTGTTGAAGTGCATGCAGACTATTGGGATAAGGCACATAGGAGGTCCAACTAATCCAAATGTACTGCATGACATTCTAAAGTATATCTTACTCATTAACTTCCTCGCAATGACACCATCTGCTATCAAACCCATGGGACCACCGCCGATAGCTGCAGAAGCTGGTGGGGCTATAACTACCGTACCAATTACAAATGTACTTAACCCCAGAACAAGGACGAAATATTTGGTCATGTTTATCATGATTAAATACATTCTAAAGTCGCAACCAAAGTATGCAAGCCTGAACATCCATGTTGGAAGCTCTGACAGGTATGCCTTGGTCGGAATTTTGGTTGTCTCCCATTTTTCAGAAGTAACGTGAGGGTGTTGTTAAGGCGTGGGATACATAGAAGAAGAAAAAGTCCAATTATCAATTCTATACACTTTAAAAGTATAGAAAACGTAATTCTACGTCAAGCGACTGATTAATGTATTACGCAGCTGCTTTTGACAGGTACAATTTAATTTGGAATGTGAGCAAGTCCTTGTTCATGGTTATGCGAACAAATTGTGGTATATTTACTTTATCATTTTACACATTCCATGTAATGGCGCCTTCATAGAAGGAACACCTAGGCCACCCTATATTGGGCCCGTTGTATCGCCACACAGGAGGGAGTGATCAGGAACCAATTTTCAATGCTTCGCTTGACATCACCAATATGAGGTTGTTGCTCTTAATACAATCGCAAATATGTAGTAAACTAATGGTGGAATCCCCTTAGGTAATCAATTATTATTACTAATCATAAAACTTGATTAAAGAAAATTTAACACAATATAGTTAGTATACAGTTCAACATTATTAATTTGAGTAAATTTGGTGTCGCTCACACATAGCAGAGATTTAACTACACAGGTTTATAACAAGACCACACTTTCTTGCAATATGGGGCATCGTCTGCTGGAGGTTGTTCTTCATCTTTAGAGTAGTCCCAAGGTCTCCTCTCAGCCTTGCAAAACATTAGTATTGGAATGAGAGTTCCTACTCCACAAGCAAGTGCAATGAACATTATGATTTTCCATTGCTGAAAGGTGTTTTCATACGCAATATAACCAATTATATATGGGGCAATACACCCTGACAAAGACCCAGCAACATTGCAATATCCATATAATAGACCTGGGTAATTCATAGATAAATCCACAGCCATCACACCAACACCTGAGTAATACATGCATTGAAAAAACATGGCTATTGTCACCATGATGGAGGCCCAAAGTGTGCTGCAATACATGTAGATCATTATGGTAAGGCATAGTGGAGGTCCGGCTAACCCAAGTGTACTGCATAACATCCTGAAATAGAGCTTCTTCATTAACTTTTTCGCAATTACACAATCTGCTATCAATCCCATGAGGCCACCTCCTATTGCTGCAGCGGCTGGTGGGGCCATAAGTATCATACCAGTTATACGTGTACTTTGCCCCAGAACAAGGACGAAGTATTTTGGGATGTTTACGATGATAATATACACAGTAAAGTCACTACCAAAATAGGCAAGAATGAACATCCATGCTGAGGCGTCTCTCAAGATACTCCTGACTGGAACTTGGGTGTTTCTTGGTTTGGGGATGACTGACAGGAGTTCCAATTCTTTGGCAGTGATATTGGGGTGTTGTTGAGGCGTCCGATAACAATAGAAGAAGAAGAATACTGCCCATATTAATCCTAGTGAACCGAAAAAGTAGAAAACGTAACACCATTTGTGCGTGTAGTACATGATATATCCAGTTCCAACATTCCCGAATATGATACCAATTACAAAGGAAATGAGAACTAGAGTTGATGCGCTAGACTTGGTATCTTCTAAATGCCACATGGAAAGGAGGGCAGTAGAACTGGAATACATCGAGGATTGGCCGATTCCAGAGATGACTCTAGCTCCGAATATAAATCCCCAATGCATGTAATACGCTATTGGTGGTATTAGCATAGTCATGCCACTGGACAATACAACTCCCGTAAGGAGAGTTACCCGTCCACCCCACCAGTTGATTAAAAACCCAATCACAAAATTCCCGATCATGTATCCAACAAAAAAACTTAATAGCACGTAGCTCTGTATAGTTTCGTCCCAGTAAAATTGTTGGTCATAGATTTCAACATACTCTTCGGTATCGTTACTGCTTCTAGGACATTCCTGTGTCTCCACTTCTTTTATTTGTGGTGATACCCAACTTGTCATGTTGACAATTGCTAGTCCTAGACACACTTTTTGGCTGTACATTATAATTGGGTTGATTGTGAGTAAAATGGTTAAGACATGTCTTTGTGGGAGGACACGCTTGCACCAAATACAACGGCCGACGCTGCAATATTTGGCATCTTCTCCCATCCCTAATACAATGATAAGATTTATATAATTAAAAATAGAACAAAACTAAACGTCACATTACAACTGATTTGTATTTTTGTTATTCAAGGACTGCTTGTTATCGCAAATACATAAACAACTTTGTTTCCGGAAACAAATTACGTTCGTTCTAAGCCCTCGCTGGGATGTCGGTAGCATATCCAGATTCGTTTGCATACAGGAACATCTGCTGTAGGGTGTACATTGGTTTCATCCCCACTATAATCCCAATCTTTGCGGTAGTCTTTCGCAAACATGAGGTAAGGGATGGTCCCTGCAACAGCAATTGCGCATGTGATATAGTGGACTCTCATCCACTGGTCGAAGGTGTTGTCCGATGCCACGAATCCAACGATATAAGGTGCACACATTCCTGAGAGTCCTCCAGCCATCGATCCTACGCCGATGATAATTCCACTGTAGTTTAAAGAGACATCCATGCCCAACACCCCTACTCCAGCATAAAATCCCGCTTTAAGGAACATCGCTAGACATAATAAGATAACCGCCCCGACCAGATTACATTCCATTACGGTCACCATCAGAAGAGCGACGGACGATACTGGGATGGCCATAAGTGTGAATATAACACGAACTGCAACTTTCCTCAAAGCTTTTTTGCCAACTATGTAATCAGCCGCCATACCAAAAAGAATACTTCCCACGAAGCATGCTGCTGGTGGACCCATTAAAAACGCTCCTGTTTTCTCGGTGCTGACGTTCAATATTGTCGTAAAGTATTTCGGCATATTAGTTACCACAATGTATAGTGTGTAATCATTAGCGAATTGGCCAATTAACATGCTCCATACAGCCATGTCAGTAAATATTTTAAAAAGTGGCACTCTTTTCTTGCCACTTTTTGCTAGTCTTTGAAGAATCGCTTTCTCGGTAGTAGTTAATCGGGGATGCGCATACGGATCAGAGTATACAAAGAAGTAGAAGACTATAAGCCAGACAGCTCCAACGATTCCATAAATATAGTACACCCAACACCATGTGTTTGTGCCTTTTATGATTAATCCAGTCAAGACATTACCTACAATTGTGCCCAAAGTGAAAGAGGTCATCACAATTGCGGCTACGCTTGATTTCTGCTCATCCGGTATCCATCGAGCAATTAAGCTAGTAGCGCCAGGGAAGAACGTCGATTGGCCTAGACCTGCTAGAACTCTAGCTACTACAATCCACAACCAATGCGTGTAATAAGCTAGTGGTGGAATTATTGCGGTGGTCACTGTGGACATTAAAACTCCTCCAAATAGAAACCATCTCGCTCCGTATTCATCAGTGAAGTATCCAGCTAGTGCGTTACCTATCATGTATCCCAAATAGAAGCTTAGCAGGATGTAGCTTTGGACTCCTTCGTCCCAATCATATTGGATGTCATTTATCGGCTCCTTGGTCTCATTTCCTCCTTGCTCATATGAAGCGCACGCTGCGCTCGTGCTTCCATTTTGTGCTGCTACTGGGTACACCATATCAACAATAGCAAGATTAAGACCAACTCTTTGCATGTAGGATACCGTGAGTCCTGTCACAAGCATGATTGTCATACAATATCGCTGAGGAAAGACTTTTCTGCAGCAGATGCATGTGCACACACTGCAGAAAATCTGCTTTGGTAGCGGTGCATCTTCTTGGATTTCAAAGAGTCTTGTAGGAACGGTTCTTAACGATAGCATAGACATTTTTAACGAGAATTTCTTTCTTCGAGTGCCCAAATATTTTTTATGACATTTATAAGTCTACTGTCAATTTAATGAGTTATTTTCAAATATTGGTTTTGTTATTATTATCGTCATTGTAAATAAGTCTTAACCTAACTACTGTAACCAACCTAATCTTGTTTAAACTATAAATCTTATGATCTTAGATCTAATTATGAAAGTTTGAGCATGACTTACAATAGTTGTGGCATTATCTTGATTTTCTTGTGAACCGTGATAAAAAAAGTCCACAAATATTAAAAACGAACACAAGGAATTGAATATATTTTGAATGAAATCTTTTATTTGCATGCTAAATTTTGTAATATTCAATATTAAAATATTAAACTAATATCTTCGTTTGTTAGCTACCATCAAAAGCTACATAAAAATTATATAAATATATTTTTAATGTTGGTTAGTCTGTACTTCTGTAACATATCCAGATCCGCTTGCATGCAGGTACATCCCTCGTAGGAGGCAGTTTCGTTTCACTTGTGCCATAATCCCAATCCTTGCGATCGACTTTTGCAAACATTAAATACGGTATAGTTCCGACAATTGATATTGCAAGAGTCACGTAATGAATTAGCATCCACTGCGGGAAGGTGTTTTCAGTTGCTATCAGTCCAACGACATAAGGTGCTGCCATTCCTGAGAGTCCCCCAGCCACAGCTCCTACGCCAATGATGATCCCACTGAAATATATGGAAACATCGAGACCCAGTATTCCGATCCCAACATTATACCCCGCTTTTAGAAACATGGAAAGGCTCAGGAAGACACTCGCCCAAATGAAATCACACTTCAGCAATGTCATACACAGCAGGAAGACGGCGGAAATCGGGATGGACAGAATTGTGCATATAACACGCACTGTCAATTTTTTTACTATATTTCTACCAATAACATAATCTGCAGTTAAACCAAAAAGAACGCTTCCAATGCAACATGCTGCAGGTGGACACACCAATAAAGCTCCGGTTTTCTCCGTGCTGATGTTCAAAACATTCGTGAAGTACTTCGGCATTGTGGTTACTATGATATACACTGTGTAATCATCAGCAAATTTACCAATCAACATGCTCCACACAGAAATATCAGTGAAGATTCTTAACAGTGGCACTTTTCGGTGCTCGTTTTTGGCAATGCGCTCCAGAATTGCTCTCTCCCCTGCAGTCAATCGAGGATGTGTATGTGGTGCAGAATACACGAAGAAATAGAAGAACATGAGCCAAACTAACCCAACCAGTGCGTAAATGTAGTACACCCAGCGCCATGTGTTCGTAAGTTTAATTATGAATCCTGTACAGACATTTCCTACAATTGTCCCTAAAGCGAAAGAGGTCATGACAATTGCAGTCACACTGCATTTTTGTTGCTCTGGGATCCATCTTGAAATTAAGCTGCTAGCGCCAGGGATGAATGTGGATTGTCCAAGACCAGCCAGAACTCTAGCTACTACAATTCCACTCCAGTGTGTATAATATGTTATGGGTGGGATTATTGCAGTAGTGACTGTTGAAAGCAATACTCCTCCAAATAGAAACCATCTCGCGCCGTATCCATCCGTGAAGAAACCAGCAAGTGCATTCCCAACCATGTATCCCAAGTAGAAGCTTAGAAGGATGTAGCTTTGAACTTTTTCGCTCCAATCGTATTGGGTGTCATTCACCTGCCTTCCAGTCACATTCGAGTCCGATTTCCCGAATTCACTTCGAGGGCATAACGCTTCCCCTGGTTGTGAATATACTGGGTGCACCATATCAACAATGGCAAGGTTAAGACCAACCCTCTGCATGTATGAAAGTGTCAGACCGGTCACTAGCAGGATTGTCATGCAATATCGCTGCGGGAATGCCTTTCTGCAATAGATGCAGCCGCAAAAGCTACAAAAAACTGCTTCTTCTTCGTTATCTCCTGGAAGAGGTGGCACAATTGTTTGCGGGAGAGCTTCCATTTGGAAACGTTTTTAGTATGTAATTTAGTAAGGAATTTATCAAACAACAAAAATAGAATTGATCCCATAATATGTCACGTCTTAACGTCGTAACTGCCATTTTGTCGTATATCAAATTGATCGCCAGATGGCGGTTCCTATGCTCGCGAGATTCCAATTCCGAAATGTTTCGATATTTTAATCATAGATGTAGTAACATAGTGCTTACTACGTCTATGGTTTCAATCAAAGTTAATTGCTGAAATTTTGGGGGTTAGGTTGCGGCCGCTTTTTGCCAGCCTTGCGTGCGCACTTGTTTGTAATTAATGAGATTTAATTACACACTTCAATGATTGTTAGTGCGGCAGCTGTAAGCAAAGTGTGGCAAATGTTCCAGGGCTTCTACTCGCCTGGGCAACATGTCATATTTTACGCCTCGTCTAGGCGAAAACCTGACGAGTAAATAATTATGAGCGAAATTTGTGCACGTCTACCAGCCTCTACGCTCTCGTCTACTGGAAGCGAAGTAGAGCCTGTAGATTAAATCAAGTGGCAACGGCGTTGTCAGGGCAACCAGACACTTTCCATGGATACTTGCCGAGGACTCTGCGGGTGCTTTCTCGGCTCGCATTGCTGCTCGGGACAATTCCAATGTTTCCAACCAGTGAGTATTGGAACACAATGAAATGGCGATATCGAAAAATATCCTAAGGAAAATAGTCTACCAAAATAAAATCAATAATTAGCAAGTCTGGAGATGAGGTTCCTCCTGAACTGATGTGTATTATGCGTGGATACTAAAGGAACAGTAAATGAAATGTGTTTTACCCTTGGATGGATACTTGAGTTTCTACTAATCAAAGAGTTTTTATTTCTCGTCCCTCCCAGAGGAACAAAGTTTAGGAAGACGCACGCAATGGAATGGAAGGAATCGCAGAACTTGAAGGTGGAGTTGATGAAGCCTTGAGAAGTTTGAGTAGGGCCACGGCGAAATACAAGCAGTCACAGCCAACAAAGTTGGAACTCTTAGGGTCGCAGGGATGGAGGATCACGCGCTTGAAACATGGCATGCCTCTTTTCCCTCAGGAACGTTCTCTAGGATACGCTCATCAGGATTTAATTTCCGTTGCTCTTCCGACAGTAAAAGCCATGGGTAGTGCTAAAGGCGAGCACGTGGCTTGTGGGCGTCGCACCACTAATTTAATTTCGATACTATTGCCGGTACCTAATTGGGACATTTGCATGCTTTTCCTACTCCTGGTGCAATCAAATTCGGTAGTTTTTAATAGATGTACTCTGGTGTTTCTAGCTCACCGGACAGAAACGTGTACGCTTTATCATACTTGAAGGCACGTCGCATGCACGGTGTGCTGTCCGGTGAACGGAACCACTGCAATACATTGAAACATCAGATACCATGCAGGACACTCGACCAGTGATCGTGTCTGTTTGGCTACCAAACTGAATGTTGTTCATGTTCCAAGTGCGCATCGCTGGGTAACCATCGGCATCATTTTCGGTCCGTACCACTCGCGAGACTCGAGTGTCTACTCCGTATTCCACAAGTACGCTAGGTCAAGATACCGCTAACGCGTATGATATTACGTTATTCATCGTATACACCGAGTGTTTCTCTATAGAAAGACTACAGAAACGAGTAAAACGCATTTCACTACTCATACACAAATGAAATTATTGTTTTGAGAGAAATTTTCCTCAGTTTCTAGTCGTTAACTGCTGCTAACTGCAATGTCACAGCAAACAAACATAGGTATATAAATTAATTGCTTCTACAATTAGCAATTAATTTCGCTCGTGATAAGAAGCCAGTACAAGTCTGCCATTAATCGATTCAATTACTCGTGACTGGAGACGTGTCTGGGGATTTATCGAGTGCATAAATTAGAAAAGCTCAGTATGGGCTTTATTTTAGAGTTTGTGGCGCACTCGTGGCGTTTTAAGGCCGAAAGTGTGCAGCTGAGCGTAGTGAGTGTAGCTGTGAATGGATGTCGGTTGCCGGTGCACGTTTGACCCAAATAAGGTTGTGTCTCTCTTACTTGACTGCATTCGCTTGCATTTGCGTATTCTCAATTCGCATTCTCATTCTCAACGGAGTAAAGTTTCCTGGTGTGAAGCGAACAATGAAGATAAGCAAGCGAAATGTTTCACACTTGAATACAGAGTATCAAGAGTGGAAATTCATTCTCTTCATATCTGAAATTAGCAGTTGGTTTTAATTAAAATGAATATTTCCATTTATTTTGATGGCTGTTGCTGTATTAAATTTTCATTATTGGATAAAGTGAATTGCATTTTTTCATTTACATTCTATTATAGGTTACAGCTGTTTGCTTTACATAGT
>JAODVP010095564.1:0-22149 GCA_025400035.1 Tetradonia laticeps
GTTTGTTTACCCTCCAAAACGTACTCGAGTGACAGCTCATGCAGCTACCTAATAGTTTCCCACCACTACTACGAACATTGAGGCAGTGAGGGTTATAATTTTGCAATTTCACGATTTGTCTCCTTGAGATTATTTTCTATGGGGTTCAACGAAATCCTTTGCTTATGAAAAACGTCCAAAGGCCCTTTAACATTTAGAAAACAAGATCCTGGATGAAATTGCCAACACTCACGTATACTCAATGAATCAGAGGTTGATGAAGGATAATCTCTGAGTATTTTAATATATTTTAGGGACTTGAATTGAATTTTATAGAATTAAAACCTTACAAAATTAACCATGGTTGTCCATTTTACTTATCAAAATTGTGAAGCTAGATTATTAGCTATCGGCATTAGCCCAAAATAACATTATAATCCACTATAATAAAAATGATTACTCCAAAATTTTAGAAATTATTTTCATAAAACAAAATGATATTCCGTAACTTCCTCCTTTACTCTAACTGTTATCAAAAAGTCCTGAGATGGTCAAATATTCCAAAAAGGATCAACTGCACCGCAAATACTCATATTCATTATAGGAATACAAATTTTCACTATACAGCACCCAAAATAACATACATTTTAAAATGCGTTCCATCTCTTCCCATCCTTATGAAGGAGACCTACACGTGGTTAAGAAAGTAATTAAACTACTTTGCTAATTAGAACCAACCTCATTTTTATAGGTAAACTGTGACAGAGGTATGATTAACAAAATAAAAGTTGACCCAATAACTATGTCATTTTGTAAATTATTAATATTTACTATACAGACAAGATATTAAAGTCTTATACATTTTAAATTAAAGAGCAGGTAATTTATCATAGCTATACATAAACATAATTATTTATTAAAGGATAAGCACTATGGTTTACTGAAGTTTTCCGAATGAAAGCTGAAGGACAATCAATCACTACTTGACAATCTTAGTGTATATTGATTACACTAGACTCTATTATATTGGACGTTTAAAATTAATTAACATTGTTTTTCTATAAAAAATATATTATGTATACCCGAAGACACAGAAATATACATATAGTTTTCACTAAACGTCGAAAGTAGAGATAAATCGACGTTTCAACATAAATTATTGAACGTGTCCACAAAGCTAACTGCTCTAACTGCAGCGAAAAACGATTTACCAGCCTGCCACCATCAATCCACACCGACCAATCAATTCTTACGTAATATAGACTACCATACATCCAAACACGCATGCATTATCAACCGCCGACAGACCACGAGGACCTCGACTTCCTCGCGCATTCCTGGCCCATGCGTAGCTAAATCCTAAGAACACACAACCCAACAGCAAACGTTGGAGCACAAGTCTAGGACAAATTGATTTTCCCAGGCCGACCCCCGGGCTTCATCGATTATTTCCCTGCTCGGGCTTTCCACACCGCTAATGCACTGCGCCACTATCAGCGTACGCGTGTTTTCGTGTTTTCCACGGCGTGGGCGGCCAGCAGGACATGTGGTACAACGGTGCATACGGCACGCCACCAGGCGCCATCAACTTCGTGGCACCATCGATATGGTAACCATGTAAACAACCGCCGAGTGCCACTCGCAACTCGCGCACCGATTGAAGAATCAATGAACGGCCTGCCAGCCGAACGCGGCTGTCGGTTTGTTTGTATTCACTGCCTGGATACCTGGATACTTGGTGCAACGCTTACCATCGAGGCAGTGGTCGTTAAGGAAATTAATGCTGAATTTCATTCTGTTTTCCACACTGCAGTGATTCGTGCATGGGTAATATGCCTGCGCGCAATTAAAAGAAATTCGGTGTATTCGAATTTGATTTAGCTTAACTCTAAATACGGCTGAAACTAAATACATGCATAGCGATTCCATGCAATTGATGTCTTTTCATGAAAGCTAATGTCCCAAATGATCATGACCATTTCCCACCAAGCTCTGCAAGTGGTTGGGGTGGTGTTTCATTAATGTTTACTTATATTGCTTTCCATATATGCTTCACGACTCACGACATGTATGAGGGATTATGTGTTGCGAGTTAGCGTAATTGTGTGGGAATACGGACGGGAACGGGCAACGATAAGAATCGCGTGTCGTGATAAGAGCTGCCATTCTCGTGGCCTCCTATTATTACCTCCATCGACCTTAGAAAATGCGTTATGGAAAAACCATCCATAGAAATGTAGAAAATGCTACTGGCAGCTAGTAAAGAAATTTGAATTGCTATTGAAGAAACCAAGAAACCTTAAAGTATGTTTAGAAATTTAATTATGTACTTACCTCTAGTTGTACACCGAAAAGTTCTCTAGACCGTTCCTTGTGCTTAATTTCGTTATGATCTGGTACAATATTTGGAACGACGTTCTCGATTGGACTCATCTGAAAAGAAATATATCACAATATATTATACAATGTTTATAAAATAACGCAGAACGCAACACACGACCTCGACAATAGCGAAAGCAATGTTTATCTGGTGGTTACCGTACCAGATAAACGCTGCTTTTGAATTGTCATCGATTCAACTCATCAACACTGCCAAGTCATTTGCATCCCGAGAGTTATAGCCGTATGTAACACAGATATCCAGCGCGCATGCACGTAATATATTCTTGTCCCGAAGCTTCGCACTTCGACTTACAATTAGCGCATTTGCACAGCACTGCACCGGTTTTTCAACCGCTGCTTTGTTCTACACACTCTACATTTGCTTATGTAACAACTGCTAGGTGTAATGCACAATAATGCGGCTTGCATTGGAGGTACTGTTGCACGCTTTTGTCTTACAAGTACAGTTTGGAAGACATGTTGCTTTAATTTAATTGTGTTACATGGTTAGACTAAGAACACTAAATCATAGCGAACTGTTATTTTATTTTCTTTGAATAGCTTGAACAGTTTTTGATCCAAGGAAAACTTCTTTGTTTATATGCCAGGTTGATACAGTAGTAAAAGGATTTTCATACTCTCTGCTTAATATGAAGAGAGGTTAAAATACAATATGTTTACATTGATGAATTTGTAACAGGGCATGTCAAGCTTTACCAATGTATTTATTTTCAGCTCCTTTGCTGCCCTAGAAGCCAACATTACCACTTTTCGAACATACATATTTGGCATATAATCTATAAAAATTTAATAGTTTCCCTTCCATTCCTATAGACAGTTCCACCAAGTTTCAAATTTCTAACTATGAACCTTTGTTGATCTATAGAAGAAATAATCACTCTAAAAAATCTGTAATTTTAATTTCTTGCAGGAAATCGAAGTTAAAATTTTAGCAACTGCAAAGAATTTATCTATCCATTAATTTTCAGCTTTCTTGTTTCTAGAAAGGAAAAGAAGACACATTTCCTGTACACCTTAATTATAGAGTTTGATTGAACATTTAATTTCTTTCGAAGAAATAAATTTATTAAAAGGATGAGTAGTGACGACACAAATTGAATGAGTGTTGAAATTTAATTAATCCTACTCATCCTACCCACAATAAATAAATTAATGAACATGAAGGAAACATCGAGAGTGTGAAAAGTTTTTTCACTTCCTAATTTCGCATGTGGAAGATTATGAGAGAGAGAGTATTAGTCTTGCAATTTAAGTGCATACTGATTATGGTAACACTTAATTGGCAAATAAAATAGAGTAGGTGAAAAGATTGCTTAACTTTTAATTATTATAAACACATTAAAGTCATGGAAAATGTGTGTGAAATAATGGGTATTTCTATAAATTTCACTTAATTATACCAAACTAAACAATTTTGTAAAATACAACATCAAAATTTTATTTACCATAAAATACAATAAAATCAATAAGTAGGTATTTTTTTGTAATATTATTACATTATTTCGATACATTAGAATTGATGAAATTATAATTTCCTATATTAAATTTTATTTACATATAATTTCCTTCTTCTTGCCAATGTAGGTATGTACTAAGAAACATTTTACAATGATGAATTCCAGGGATTATACCTAGATACGATTACGTATAGGTGTAAGCAATCATATTGCCTTGGATCAAACCACAATTGCAATAATAATCCCATAATAAAATCATATGCATGCGGAAGAAGCGGCGTCCACGTCAGGAGAAATGCTAGACAAGAGGTATTACAAGAGCAATCATTAGATAAGACAGGAAGACATGCACGTTGACTGAGACACCATAAATGTTTTCAGTAAGTGTAAGCAAGCACAGCGTGGAACGGTACTTCGACTTGGCTGAAATGCAATTGTGATCGCATCAGCACGTCCACACAATGTGCACTGGAATCATGAATTATTGACTTTGCAAGATTCGAACTCGTGGTGGATGACAATAAAATCTGATATCTTATATGTATTTATAGTCTTAGATATATAGCAAGAAACGGTACCCAAATCAAAGCTGAACTTATGTAATGTAAAATTAGGATATCGGTTGGAATAATATATGTATTATCCCAACCGATAACTATGATAGGAGCATTTTATTTATAATTCAATGGAATCAAGCGTTTTAAAAATTTTTGTAGTCCTACCTTGTTTTTCATGTAAATGGAGTATTTTTTTGTTATTTTGCATACTCAAGAAGTAGACAATTACGTATGTTTCAATGTTTAAGAATTTGACAATGACCTCAATTATCCTTTTCATTAACATATTCTTATTATAGAAGATATAGGACGAACTGTTTATCTAAAATATAATAAGTTCTCAACATATAATAAATTAAATTTCTTTCTCCAATAATAATTAAATTCAAACTATCAATGAAAAGACATACGGTAACTGGGAGTCGAACCGAGAGCCCTGAATATCCGGCTTAGTGCCTTACCAATTATACCAAGGGTCTAAAAGCCTCTTTAATGGATTTTATGACTATTTTGAGACTAGATTTTTATAGTTATATTTTACCATAACTATACGTGCTCGCGGTCCCGCGAGCCGGATAGAGATGCCTTACAGGCCATAGTTTGCTGACCGCTGAATTAGACAATCTAAATTAGACGACTAACTCAGCATATTGAAGAAGCTGGATTTAAGTGCCAGTTACCGCATATCTTTTTATTGATAATTTAAATTTAATTAATATCGGAGAAATAAATTTAATTAATTATATGTTTATTAATAACAAGTAGATTTCAAAGTCTAAAGTATAATTTAAAATTGTTCGAACTACAAAGAAAAATTGGCGCTAGTCCGGAATTGAACCGGAAACTCCCAATATCCAGTTGGGCGCTCTACCAATTAAACCACCAACGCCCCTTAATCTTTGCAGTTCGAACAACGTTGAGAACATACTCGCTGTTTTGGATATTTCAATACGAATCACTACACAGCGAGCGCGCCTGACTTGGTTTTGTTTATGCTACCAACGAAGCATGTTTACTAATACCGTGAATTGCGGCAGATTGTTACGAGGTTTTTTCGAAATATTCAAATTTCTATTAGACATAGTTTGTAAATTAATAACAAGTAGATTTCGAAGTCTAAAGTATAATTTAACATTGTTCGAACTACAAAGAAAAATTGGCGCTAGTCCGGAATTAAACCGGAAACTCCCAATATCCAGTTGGGCGCTCTACCACTAGCGCCAATTTTTCTTTGTAGTTCGAACAATGTTAAATTATACTTTAGACTTTGAAATCTACTTGTTATTAATTTACAAACTAAGTCTAAGACTGCTAATAGAAATTTGAATATTTCGAAAAAACCTCGTAATTATATGTTGAATTGTAACTCCAAGACTTCTTTCAATCATTAAATTTTAATAAGTTTTCAATTACAGTAGAACGCCGAATAATCTAAATTATCCGCATCATTCTTAGAGCTCTTTTAATTTCGTACTCTGATGTGTGTGTGTGTAGATTTTGTAGGGAGGAAATTATCAGGTAGGTTATTATTATGCTGTATCAACGAGGTATTACGAAAAAGCGCAGTAGATATTGCAAAGTAGAATACTGGTTATCCGAATGTGTTGGTTAACCGAAATGCCAAATATATGCCAGAGATTTTCTAATGATGTATTCCGCCTGTCAGTAGATTTTTTTGGGAGAAAATTATAATTCGAATGCAGCTTTGAGGGACTTCTTAATGATGTTTACACGATGTAAAAAAAGAATTAGTAGATATTGTACAGTAAAACCAGTTATCTTGACGCCGAATCACAGAAATGCCAATTATCCACATCACTTTCAAAGATTGTGCCATTTTTTTAATTATTTCATATATGCACTTAAAAAATAGTAGGATATTAAAAGATCTACAAAACATGGTTTTAAACTCGCTTACTACGAAGTCGGACTTTCCTAAGAACTCGCATTTAACGAAGAAAGCTAAAGTATTTGGTTGTTAAATATATGGGACTTAATTCGATTTTAACGAAGGAAACTTGCGTACAACGAAATTGTTTTTGTGTGACTTATACAATTTTTATGGACTTCCTTCACAAGCCAATCCAATTTTTTATTTATCGAATTCCAAAATCATCCCAATACCATGTAAAATGAAAATGCGGAGAGTATATTTCTACCCTTCTTTCGCGTGAGCTATCGAGTGAAGTGGTAAGTCAGGTTGAGCATTGCCTCAACCAAAATTTTAAAGTAGATCATGATTATACATATAGTGTTTATATTTGGTTTAGTTTAGATTTAGTTGTGCGTGTGCATAACGGTTTCTAGGTAAGTACTGTTCATATTTGTATGATTTTTGATCAACTCTCTTATTACGAAACCTTTGATACAACGAACAAGAATCGTGAGTCTCTTGACTATCGTTATAAACGAGACAGACTGTATTCAAAAAAATTATAATAACACATCATATGAACCATTAAAATACCGAAATTCACTTATGGTACAAATTTATTAAATTTATTTATTTGAGAATGTTACTAATATGGATTATATGTATTTTAAAATATGTACTACAGTAAAGTTTTAAACTGCAAACTTGTGCTATTTTCCTTCAGACTGGATTCATACTCAGAAAATACCCTTTCTACCTCTATACTTGTTAATAGAACAAATTTGAATTTTAAATATTCATTTGTTTCCAAAAATTTTCTATTGGCGTCAATATTCTAGTATTCATAATATTCTTTTCTAATTGCAGAAGTACTGGTAAGACAGTTTTACTTTGGCTTAAAAAGGTTTTTTTTAATTTCCTGAAACAAAATCAACAATAAGTATAGATTGTAATATGCCATAATTTATTGAATTCAAATTGTCAATAAAAAGAATGCGGTGAGAATTTGAATATATCACATTTTATACATACCTATCAAATCTTTTCGAAACTTCTAAATTCTATTTTAACAAATATCTTCAACAGTCTCAATAGATACTCTCCGAAATCCCTGTTTTATAATTTAGAAGCTGCAAAGGCAATATAAATAAAATATTTCCTTTGCTTCTTTAATAGATAGTGGAAAATATGCATGGAAAAAATATCTTATTATAAATGCGCGCCATTCAGTTGGTTGACGTGACATCACATTCCAAATGGCACACTTTAAAGTTTTGTCCTGGCACAGTTCATTCCCCATAATGTATAGGAACCGTGAGGAGAAGACTTTTGTTGTTGACTTCTACATGTCCAGTGTACAGGAAATTAATTCTTATGTAGGTCACTACTTTTATACAAACTGCAAAGCCGACAAAATGATGAAGTGGAGCCCCAGTGCTCATCAAAACATCTGAGAATATTGAGGCAGTGAGAGATTTAATTTTGCAATCTTCCGATTTGTCACCTTATTGTTTTCTTTTATATCCTGTGTTTATGAGAACCGTCTAAGGACCCTCGTGCTTCTAATTGTAAAAAAAAACACTATATCGGTATACCCAATGTATCGAGAATACGGGTAGCCATCTATTTTGAAAATTACCTGTATCAAACCTTTCGGAAGGTACCTACATTATGAAAAAACAAATAAATTTTTTCTGTATCATACAATGTGTTTTATTATGTTTTGAAAAGGGAACATTAAATTGCCCCTGCACATGAACAAATTTAAGATTTTTGTTTAAATATGCAGTATTCTGATCAAGCAAATAAACCTTATTATTTACTTCAAAATCAAATGGTATGTCATATTGTACATATATAAATACTAGACATACAAGATCAAAACTAAAAAGTTAAGAAACTTGAATATACTTTATTCATACATGTTAAAATTTTATACCTACAATTAACAATGTTCTTGTTAATGAAAATTACAAGTATTTTTATCAATTCCGATGATTTCGTCTGAGCACAAGGTATGGCATTAAAAGAACCACGATGCTTCTAAACTATCTGTGAATTCTTCCAGTGCCAAGCCACGTGCGCCAGTACTGAGTACCAATTTATAAACATTTCAACAACTGGTTAATAAGGAATAAATTAACCCTAAATAACAAATGCACAGTAATTATTTATCAGATTGATAAAACTGACTGGGTATTTTACTTCATATGCAATATTTAGATTATATCAAAACCAACTCGGAAATATTTTCATACTGAAATTGGAAAAAAAATTGTACGTTGCTGATTACAACGCAAGAGTGCACCTCACCCCGTACACCTCACCACTGTTTATCCAACGCTATTATCGTGCGACTCGGGCCGAATGTGCACGCACCCCTAATCTACAATCAGATTTGACGTCATTCAGTCACGACATCGACGGAAAACACGCCGTTGGAAAACACGCTCGCAACTAGGAAGTCGTCAAGTCGTCAGCGCGCAAAAATGGGTGCACTACGGCAGCAAGGAGTCGGTGTGAAGGTGTAAAGGTGAAAGGATCGGCACACGATGGCACCGAAATAAGGGCTGCTTCCTTGCCACGCACAACGCCTACACCTAACCTCACCTAACCTATATGGAACGACACTTAACCAAATTACAAATTTCGCTGTCATTGCATGCTGGTATAGCAGCACAGATAGCACAGCATAAAACGTGGTAATTTTAAAAAGATGATACTGCACCCGGTGTTGAATTAGTAGCGCATCGTGCGAATAATAACAGGGGAGTTGATGGTCTTGATGAAAATCGTGAGGTTGCCGAAGGATAGGTCGTCGGCTGGCGAAAAAATCAATTCTAAAGGTTATTACTACACGCGGTGGTGTTATTGATTAGTTTGATGGCCTCGTCGGTTAATGGAAATGAATGAAATGAAGCGTAATTTACCTATCTTAGACTATACCTGCATAAACCGTTAGTAGATAATAGTTAATAGTTAATCGGAAAGAAACAAAACACCAGTCAGTTTTACAATAAGCTACAAGTTACTGTTATCAGCGGAATATTTGTTAGGAAATGTTATTTCCAGCACGATGCACTTAGGTTTAAGTTTTTGGATTACGGTTAACTAATTGAAAATAATAAAACACAACACAAAACAAACTCCATGTGGTTGGGTTGTCGATTGGCACAGCGCGTCTATAGGTTTTTGAATTTTTTGATTTGACATTTGACACTATGTACAAGTGATTTGTTTTACAACTGATAAAGCAAAATATTCAAAAACCTTATGACTTGCGAAGCAGTGAGTCCCTTTGTGATTTCCAATGCACATTTTCGTTAATTTATAAAAGATGAATTATAAAAGATTGTTAAAAGAAAAACTAGAGCTGTTGAGGGCGGTGGCGATGAGTAACCGAAGGGAAAGCTGGTAGACCGCTCTAGACCGCTGTAGACCGAAGTGAAACCGGTGGATTTCACATGGAAACTGTAAGCAGTTAGGTGGAAACTTTTTGACGTCGATGTTGGTTGATATTCAAATGGTGCCGACAATGCACATGACAACAACGCAGGCGTACTGCACCTACCTACCGAGCCGACAAACAACACACACCCATACACTGAGACTGCGCGCACAATAAGAACGGCGCACATGATTACCTGCCGCGTACCGAATATCGCGCGACGCTAACGCCACACCGGGTGCTGGGTGTTCGTACCTGGAGGATGGCGGCTACTACGAGGAAATGAGGAGCGCGCTGGTGATGGCCGGTGGATGGCGGGCCTGTGCCCAAGGTTTCCACCTATGCCGGAAGCCGGGCGTCATGCAACAGTGCAATTTTACGTCCCCGACCATAATATAACACGCGTGCTCTCACTTCGTAAGTGTGGAGGAGAATATATTACAGGAGAGATATTTGGATAAGTTCATAGAACTTAGAATTATGTAGGAAGATAAAAGCCCTTCATTTAGGGGATTTTTCAATTGAATGAGTGGGGACTTTTTTGTGTTTTTATATATTTTAATAGAATATGAGCCTTTCAGCTCTTATTGATTCAATCAAATTAAAACCTACACCAGACCCTGCAGAATCGAATAGTGCAAACCAATATTCCTTATTATTTCTAATAAGCTTGGTTGAACCCACACAGCGTCTTCTCTTAAACTACAAGAGATTTCGGACGATTTTTAACATCCTTTTCCAAACGGAAGTGACCCAAATACGAATTTTTAGAAATATATAAAGAAAATATAGACAGTTTTGAGAACATTAAAAAAATATTCATAAATAATATTGCTCAGTAGTTTTTGGATTATGTCCAATTATGATACAGTAGTATTTTTTAGGAAAAAAAAATATTGAAAAGAAAATATTATTAATACATATCAATAAAATTAAAGCTTGGTAAAAAATAAGAATATATATTTAGGAATGGTGTTAAAGAAGAAGCTTTTTAAACAATTGAAATAATTTAGACACTAATTTGGATTTTTCAATTGAATTTGATTTTGAATTCCTTTTCTTGATTTATCTTTTTAAATTTTAAATAAATGTATTATATTTAATATTTATTGAATACAAATCACAAGCGATCTATCAATAAATTTTAAATCTAAATTTTTACATATACATATTCACAAATTTTTTTATAAACATTTTTAAAATACCATTTAATTTACATAATTTTAAAGAATTTGATTCTCCTTTTTACACCTTCTTTAAAATTTGTAGGTAATTATATAATAAAATAAATTAACGATTTTTTCAAACTTAATTATGATTGAATGATGAATTAAAGATTTTAACTTTTCCTTTTCTAAGAAAATTTTTAACAAATTAATTCCTTTTATAAAATCACTTAAAGGTGCTTATTATAAAATTAAGGGTACATCAACATATTCGATGCATTTTTATATGCGTTTTTCATATTTTGAAAAATAATCAAAAAATTAGTAGAAGTTCTTATAAAACTATTAATAAAAATGTCTATTATTTGTCTATTTTTTAATTTTTCGTCCCGAAGGAAGATCAATCGAGAATTAGTGTAGAAATTTGACTAAATAAATAAAAATAAGTTGGATAGTTACTGTATCCTAAATAAAAACTATATACATATGTCATCCCGAATGAAACTAGATAAAAAACTAAACAAAACCGTTTAAAACATAGACGTGTTAGATATCTTTTTACTTTGTCTATCCATATTTATTGTTGTTTTGCTCCACATTGAATTTATATCCTACTATTATTTTTGTAAAATTGATTACCGACTCCAACATGCAACATGCACCACCTACAATGATTTTTAAAATACCAACATTCTTTCTTTGAATAATAATAGCAAGTTAATGACTTAAAATGCTTTGTTCCCTTCCTTCAATAAAGTTAGTTCGGTTAGTTTTATAAAATGCAGGCAATAACGTTGGTTGTTGGTCGGGCTTTATGTGTGAACATGCAAATTTCTAATTAGTGGTGCTACCCTAACATTTATATTCACTGCTATTCATAATAAATTCACTATTTCCACGCACGAATGTCGTTCGGTAAACAACAGAACACATTTGTTGAACGTGTTTTCCACGAAGCAATTAGAGTGTGATAAAAACAATAAATATAGAAGTTAACATTTTCAAAAGCTATTGCATTTTGCATTTTAAAATATGTAGATAAATGCTGATGAAATATATAGATATAGTGTATAATATATGTATATGAAACAAAGAAAAAGATTAAAACTGAAAGATGAACTAGACTTGGTCTAGGTACTTGGAATAGGAGTTAAGGGATTAAGCTTATTGTAGAGATAGATAGTAAGTATTTGTATCACTCTTTTTTTGACGAAATTTATAGTTGTACTTAACGTGAAATTATGATATATTATAACGAAAAAAGGAATTGAATTCGTAGTGCTAAAACGATACTATTTTATTGAAATACGTTTAGAGCAGGGGTCCCCAATCCGCGGGCCTCTTAAGATTTAATTTTGTAGACACTATTAAGGCAAAGGCAAAATTTTTTCTACAAATAAATATTGTGTGTCATTATTAGCGCTCGGATTTTCAAGATACAGTCCAAGTTTGTTCATTCTTTTTGTTGTATTTTTGAGATTTTGAGATGTTTGTTACATTGTTTGCAATTTTATAATATTTGAGGTGTGGTACGATTTCTAGTAGGTACCTTAATATTTTCCTTGTACACATATTCTTGGCGTTTAAGGATGAACCCCAATATTGCGATTGAAAACTCCGATGAGTTCATCTACACCTGTACCTGTTCACGAAATTTTCCTAATATATATCCACCATTTCATATTGGTACACCAAGAATTTAGCACGTGCGCATTAAGGAATTAAATTTTCTTTCGAATACCGAGTTGGGAATTGATTTGTCTATTTCTCATGGCCAACCTATTGCGGGAATTCAGTATCCCCTTTCACAATCTCTTAATTTATTGCAATCTTAATTAGTTTGTTTATGTGTACTAAGCACTTCGAAATATAATTTTGAGGGCATTTTTTGGCATTATCTGAGTCCGTCCGAGAATGGACAAACGATTTTTACCGTTCAATTCACTAGAATTCTCAATTTTCTGCTATAACCGCAAATTAAGTCGTAGGTCATCATCCTGATGAATAGAAAACAAAAACCGCCCTGCGATATCTTTTATACTTTTTGGAAGAAACACTGTAAGGCCGCGAGAGATACCGGAAAAGGATTTTAAGTCTCAATTACTAGTTAGAAGTAACCAAAAAATATGAAGTAATCGAACTTTAAGCTAAAAACGTAGATATATATATTTAAAATTAAATGTTATCTCTTTCGATTCAGTAAACTTTCGAAAAACTGTTAATGTTTTAAGATCCGATTTAAACTCACCAAAAACATACAAATTTCCTTCAGGCATTAGAATAAACCTCCATGAAGGTTAGACTGGTTTATATTTTGCATCAGTATCGTAGTAATTACACAGAATAAAACGTGAGATTGATCTAAAAAACTGTTTGCAGGAGGCGAACGATTCTACTTTATGCAATCTTGCACTGAGTAATGAAAGGTTGGAAACCACAGCTTTAGAACCTAAAACACTTTTATTGTCGCAATTATTGAAGAATATTTTGTAATTATAGATATAGGATAGCATTCAAACGTAAGAAAATTCTATTCTCTTATATTGTTAGTTTAATATGGCCAAAAAAGTGTATTACGATCCTTTCACTTACTGCTCCAATTTGTAGTATAATATAATCAACGTAAAGTTTCTACATATTTCCCTGCAGTGGTTTTCTTATGTGTATAGCATTATAGCATTACTAAATCACCATTGATGGTTATTACCACATTATGTTAATTTAACGTCCATTATATTGAAATTATAATCAAAATTACCTACAACCCTATGTATACAAAACTAGATTTATGCAATATTTGCATATTTGTATCGTAAATTATAAGTGAATTAAGCACATGCATTCATATATGGATAAATTAAGCTTACCTTTATTTTCTTAGAAAATCTTGGCAAGCGATAAACCCTGCAATAGAGAAATATGAATTATTTCAAAAAAATTAGCAATGTGTACATAAATATGTAGTTCTAATATATTAAATCATTTATTACAACTTCAAAAAACACACAATTACAAATTTGAGGATAGGTAATATTATTTTACATAAATCTACAAGTATGTATTAACAATTAATATTAGCCTTCACACAATATTCAAGAAAAAATAAACAAACTGCTACACATATGCCAACAAACCAAATTGCAAGAGCTCCCCGCAAGTGCTTCAATTCAATTGGGCGGTAGCGATGTTCAAATTGTGCCATTTTATAAGTACGATAAATATCCCACTTTGCAATCAACCCACTTGACGTTAATCTCCCTACAATCTGATTAATCTTTTCAATAAATGGAGATCCTCGTTGAGCAAACATGCTGGTAAGATAATCATTTTGTCGGTGAATTGGAAAAGCCATGAACGATCTATTCTGTGTCATAATATAATTCACAATCCGTTTATTCTTAAACAATCCGAAATCTTTATCAATAAACAGCCGTTCGAAACATTTTTTTCCAACTAAGGAACAATTCTTCCATCTCGCAAGATTTGCAATTGCCTTGCTATTATTGGATTTGAAATAAGTGGTAGTAGGTGGATAACCACCAAATTCCATCCCACTCTGCAGCATCTCCTCCACTGTTCGTATTTGTGGTAAATAACTTGGTTTGAATAGGAACGTGATTAATTTACTCTGGTAGCATGCGTATAGTATTATTCCTGCAGAGACCCATATTATGTATATCATAGAAAATTTAAAACTTCGTTTTTTAAATGGTGGAGGCCGCTGTACATTAACTACTAGTCCAATGCTAAAGATCAGGGAATGGGCTATATTTGAAGTTTCTTTAATACTATTAAATGTGATAGCAACACCAAGACAAGATAATAGAATCAATAGCCACAGCTTTGGTTCAAATATTATGAAGATATTCATCCATGGATCAATTGGTTTCGCTAATGGGACGAAAAATGCCATTGTGGCCACAGTATAAGGATAAACGTAGGAGAAGTGTTTGGAATATCTGTGAGTTAATGGGACAGCTCCGACTATCAGATCAAATTCATTATCATTAAGAGCTTTGAACATATATGTGAAAGAACCATTGTTTAAAATGTCACCCCAATCATCATATACGTCTGATATATACTTATAATCAATTTTGAGTTTTTCCAGTATCATTTTTAATATTTGAATCTCAAAACCATTATTATCTTCTAATCTACCAGGAAACACATAAGGTTTAAAACTAATCCCCAGTACTCGTAACTCACAGTTTTCAAATGTTGACTCCGTACTTTCACCGAAAAGTTTTACTGACGTCGAAGTATCGTTTGATGATAAAATTTTATCACAAGATATGACTTTGATCGGTGAATTCCTTACACATTTTCCTTGTGATAATGGTTTATAAGACCATATATCATTTGTATAAGAGTGTATAACAATTGAATTAACCAGGTGTTTCTTCCAAAGATACTCAAAGATTTTTGGAATATCGGTAGCACTTCCAAAATATATGATAATCGTATAAATTCGTGCAGAATCACACTGGTTTATCAAAAATAAGTTCAACTCTTTCAATGATGGCACTGAAACAATGTAGGAATCCATAATATCTATTTTTTCAAAAAGAGAGATATTATTGAAGGTCATCAGCGATAACAGGTTGCTTCCTGACAAATTGATAAAATAATCCACTTCATAATAATATAATACTCTTGCCTTTACGGAAGATTTGAAAATCTGATCTACACACAGACACAGACGATTTTTATTGAATTCTGCCATTTCTTGGAATGGAATTGAAGATAATATTTTCGAAACTGAATTGAACAACAATAACACACATATGAATTTCATCACGAATTGACTTCAACTATTGGTTGATTACTTACCTAGTTTATATTTCCTATTGATATGAATGATAAATGAAAAGATCCATTAATCATATTAATTTTCATTAATTAATTAGTCACACATACAAAACGGATACAAACAAATTCGAGGAGTAAGACAAACACCGAAACAGACATTCCAATCAACCAAATTATAAACGCGCTATAAAGTTGTATCAATTTGATGGGTTTGTTTTCAGATGCATGCTTCAATACCTTATAAGACAAATACTTATCCAATTTTGCTATCAACCCATTGGTATTCAAAATCGACATAACTTTGTTGATCCTCTCAGTAAATGGCGAGTTGCGTTGAAGATACATGGTAGTAATAATGTTAGTACTTCTTTTAATCTTGTATGCAGCAAAAGATCGATTTTTCAACATCAGATAATGTACATTACGCACATTCTTCCAAAATCCAAAATCTCCTTTAATGAAGAGTCGATTGAAGCATTTCTCTCCTGATAGTGAACAATACTTCCACTTGGCACATATAGCACGATCAGTAGAAGAATTAGAATCGAAAAAGGTTTTTCCTCGTGGAAATCCACCAAAGTCCATACCACTCTCAATCATCTCTTCCAATGTTGAAATCTGTGGCAAGTGACTTGGTTTGAAAAGAAACAACATCAATTGGCTTTGATATGATATTACTAAGATACAACTAGTGAAAATCCACGTAGAGTAAATAATTCTCGATTTGAAATTCATTTCTTTCAAAGGTGGAATAGAAGTTACAAGGAGACCAACAACAATATATAGAGAATCAGTAACTGTTATTGATTGTTTTACTATTTTCAAAAAACAAGCTAGTAAAAGTATTGTTAAGAGAAGTATCAACCACAGTTGTAAATTGAAAATGATGAAGATATTCTTCCAAGAAGGAGTTTCATCAGCTATTGGAACATAGAACGTCATCTCGCTGAAACTAGATGGATAAATGTAAGTAAACTCGCTTAGATACTCATTGATAACCATTGATCCAAATATCATATCTGTATGATCTTCATGTAGATACTGAAGCATGTCTGTAAATGATCCATTTGGTAGTTGATCACCCCAATCGATGTATAGATCAGACATGTATTCATAATCGAATTGTAAAAATTTCACTACTTCGTAAACGATTTGTACCTCGAATCCTAAATTGTTTTCTAGTGATCCAGAAAATACAAAAGGAATCAATGTATGACTTAGAATACGAAATTTACAATTGGGGAAAGTTTTGCTTCGGCTTTCTTGAAATAAATTTGCAGTTTTCACGCTTAAATTGCCAAAATTGTAGTCTTTGCATGATGATACAAAGAAAGGTGTAGTATTCTTACATTCTCCTTTAGATAGTGGTCGATATGTCCAAATATCAGAAGAGTTGCTAATTAAAACAGCATTTATTAATTTTGCGCCCCATAGAATGTCAAAAATTCTTGCAATATCTTCATTTTTTCCCATATACAATAAAATTGTTTTAATATATGCAGAAAAATATTTAGTTTTTGGTAATTCTTTTGTTAACACCTCCAATATTGTCGTAGACTTTAAACTTAATAAATAATAATCCACTATTCCGATGTTTTGCAATAAATTAACTTTGTTATATTCATAAAATGAAGACTGACGAAAATCTTTGTTAGAAAGAGGTAGAATCAATTTACTCTCGTAAAAATGTAAGATTCGTTTGTATTCACCATTTAAGAATAATTTATTTAAACAATTATGGAAATGATCTGTAGATATTACACTTTCCAAAATATGTGATATGGATATAACCAAAAGTATCCTCTTATAATTCATTTTTACTCCTTGGAATATAAAAAGACTTAAAAGTATTTGAAATAAGCTCGAAACCCAAATGTTCTTCTTGTGATTTTTTGCGTTTATATAGGAATATCTCCAGAAACAAGACACAAGTTGCTAAGGTCAGTCCAATACACAAAATCAACAATGCCGGGAATAAATGTTTCAGTGTCAAACCTTCTTCTTCATGTTCAAGTGGAGATCGGTCACTTGTATCAGTATTATATTGGTCCCATTTATCAATGAGACCATTGGAAAACAACCATCCAATTAAATTGTCAAATCTAGGCTTAAATGGACTGCCCTTCTGTAAATACATTACCAAGTAGGTGGTAAAGTAGTCCCTAAACATATATACTTTCTGCCCAGTCAACTTTTGTTTCCTCTTCATGTCAATATGATAAAAAATGCTACGCCCATTCATGAAAAAGCCGAACTTTCCTTGAAACATCCTATCAAAACATTCTACACCCTGCAGAGTACAATTCTTCCAATTTTTGTAGATAGCTTTTGGCTCTACATTCTGAAAACGTGGTCTGTTAAAACCCCCAAAAGGCAATTCACTCTGAGCCAACTCCTCCAAATTGGTGATCTGTTTATCATAAGCTCTATTCAACATCAACACAATTAACCTGCTCTGGAAAGCTGTTGACAAGATTAAAGCACTTGTAGCCCACAATAAAAACAAACACCTTAACATTTGTTCTCGAGGATGATACAATGCTGAAGTTATCATTAGTTTAAAATTGAGAAATAGTTGAGCGGATAGTGAGGTCCTTCCGGAGAACCAAGACAGTAATGAAATCCAAAAATATGCCAATATTATCAATCCCCAAATATTAATTCGAAATATGTGAAACATGT
Organism: Tetradonia laticeps; assembly: GCA_025400035.1. Taxonomy (NCBI): domain Eukaryota; kingdom Metazoa; phylum Arthropoda; class Insecta; order Coleoptera; family Staphylinidae; genus Tetradonia; species Tetradonia laticeps. The sequence continues at coordinate 18,378 of JAODVP010095564.1, forward strand.
TCTTCCACGCTGTTTGTGGCTCAGCAAGGGGAACAAAGAATCTACTCTCCGATATGCAATGTGGTTGCAGGTAAGTGAAAAGATTGACCATCGGTTTGGCCATTGGGGTTGTCCCGAAAAACATATCCACTTTTTTCTCAGCTAAAGCTCGGGCCATACCCTCATAACTTTCATTCTTTAACATATCAAAATAATAGCTGTAAGTGATGTCAGTTTTGCTCATAATAGCATTAAAGATGAACATTTCTAGGCCATCATCGAACTTGGAGTTGACGAATGGATCAATCTGTGCTGCAGTGACGATGAAATGACATCCAGAAAACTTCTTCAAGTCTCTTTCGGCCCAGTAGCGAGTTAAATCAAGACGTTTTGTTGGATTCCTACAATTGTATACCAACTGTGGCTTAATCATCCAACATCTGCCTTCGGTTAAGGGATAATAGGCCCATACAATTGTATCAATATCGATTACTAACGCTGATGTTAAATATACTTCCCACAGTAATTGAAATACTTTTTGCACATCCATATAATCTTTCAAGACGACAATTGTTGGTCTGCTACTGTCATAGTGGTAACCATTTCTGAATTGATAGAGTATCTTTCGCAGATATGCAGTATTCCAAGCAGTAACCACATACAAATCACTTTGATCAGCTTGATTTACTTCAATATTCCCGACAAGCATGGTGAACGGGAGACCAGTAAGATCACAATTACAGGATTTCGCAGAGAAATTAGTTACGGCATGATTAATGTAGAGAATGCTTCTGATATTATTGTGAGGATCTTCCACTTCATGGATTAGATGATTCACGCATTCTCCCACTACATCCGATTTATGTACATGAGACTCCAATTTTGATTCACTTTTATAGATAAAGATAATAATTAGGAATACTGAAACGTCCCAGAAATTCATTATAGTTTTACCAAGGAAATTCTCGTTCTGACGAACTGTAGAAGACGACTTTGTGTCTTACAATTAGCGTGTATTTCAAAAGCATTTTTAGTGTTCTCTTCAAATATTAATGGTATTGATATTAGTAGTGCAAGTTATATTTGCTTCCTGAAAAGAAGTTTATCTTCATACTTCGTTTGAGGTAAATATTTATTATGGGACTTGTACTAACAGTAAGGGTCTGCATCTATGTCACCTTAAAGCAATTTTCAAAGATTTATGTCTTTGTCTTCATACTTCGTTTGAGGTAAATATTTATTATGAAACATGCACTGCCAGTAAGGGTCTACATTTATGTCACCTTAAAGCAATTTTCAAAGATTTATGTCTATATTTCAAAGTTCCCATCAATTGTGACTCTATACTTGTTCCTCCTTCTCGAAATAAATATTTCCAAGAAAAACATACAAGTTGCTAATGTTAGCCCAAGACACAAGATAAGCAACGCCGGTGAAATATGTTTTAAAGTTAAAGGCTGCATGGTTGTTTGGTCGAAAGCTGATGAATCCCCTTTAAGCACGTTATATTCATCCCATTTATCAATCAGGCCATTGGAATGTAACCAGCCTACTATATCATCAAACCTAGCCTTAAACGGACTCCCCTTTTGCAGATACATTACCAAATAGAATGTAACGCAGTCTTTAAACATAAGAAGCGCACGTCCTCTCAAACCCTTCTTCCTTTCTTGGATCACTCGATAATAAAGGCTTCGCTTGTTCTTAAAAAACGCGAACTTTCCTTCAAACAATAGATCAAAACACTCTGTACCTTGTAAAGTACAATTCCTCCAGTTATTAAATATCTCCTTGTGTTTTAAATCTTTGAAATGCTGTCTATTCACTCCTCCAAATTCCAAATCACTCTGTGCCAACTCCTCCAGATTTGTTATCGGTTTATCAAATGTGGATTTCATCATCAACGATATTAATTTACTGTGAAAAGCAGTTGTCACGATGAGGATACAACTCGTCCAAAGCACAAATAAATATCGTAGTTTATACTGTCTTGGGTGATACAAAGCGGAGGTGATTATTAGTTTGAAATATAGATAGAATTGCGTTGGTAGTGATTCAGTTCCAGAAAGCCATGATATTATTGATATTAGTATATATGCCAGGATAATCAAACCCCACACTGTTGTGTGAAAAATATGAAACATATTTTTCCAAGCAGTTTCGGGAGCAGCTAAAGGAACGAAGAAAGTATCCTCGGAAATACAATGCGGTTGTAGATAAGTCAAGTCATTGACTAAAGGCTTGACCAACCCAATACTACCGAACAGAATGTTTACTCTTTTATCCATTAAACCTTGCGTTAATTGATGATAACTCCCATTTTCTGGAAGATGTAATCCGATATAAGAATCTTTACTGTATTCAAAAGTCATGTTACTTGTTCGCATCATTGCTCGGAATATATGAATTTCCAGGCCACTCACAAAGTCGGGTAATACGAAAGGATCAATTTGGACGGCAGTTGCTACAAAATGACAACTAGAGAACCTCTTGAGGTTTCTCTCTGCATAGAACTGTTGTAAATTAAGACGACTTATGCTCTCATTGCAATTGTAGACGGTCTTTGGTAACACTAACTTACACTTTCCTTCCGTTAACGGATAATAATTCCATACAGCCATGTGTATATCAATAACAATTGTAGATGTTAAATAAACTTCCCAAACTAGTTCATAGACTTGATGAATATCTATATCTCTTTTTAAAACCACAAGCGTTGGGGTACTACTATCATAATAATATCCATCTCGAAGTTGATATACTATCATTTGAAGGTATTTGATACTCCATGCAATGATTACGTACACATCACTTTGATCCGCGGTGTTTATTTTTATCTTACCAATATTCATTTTAAACGGGAAGCCAGCCAGATCACAATTACAAGATTTGGATGAATAATTAACCGCTGCTTCGTTGATATATAAAATATTTCGAATGGGTATATGGTGTTCTTTTATGTGATGAATTATTTTGTGCACACAATGACCAACTACATCCTCTTTGTGAATGTGGTATTTTAACATTGATTGACTCTTTTGGACAATAAAGATATTGAAGAGAAGTATCCAACTTCCAGAAAACTTCATTCTCATTATTTCAGGAATTAACCCAAGTGGGTATCTCTTGCTAGAAGTGATACCTTATATAGGTTTTTCTGATGAAGTGAATATTTACATAATGTTGTTAAATATTTGCTTATTGTTAGGGTGACACTCGTTGGATGATAAGGAGAAGTTTATACTATTAAAGCATAGGACATTTCAGAAATATATTAATTCTATGTAAACACTAATTAATTTTATTTCTTCATGAATTTTATTATTACATAGGAGTTATTATTATTATCAAAGATAATATGCACGCAATTAACTCATTTATAAAAAATAAAAATATGGTTCTTGCGATTGAAATAATCTCGCGTTTAAGATGTAATAGAAATCCTCGGGATATTTTGGTTAATAGCGAATTTGTGATTTTTATGAAAGAGGATTCTCGAAAACCATCTCCAAATCATTTACCAACGTTTCTTAACCGTTTTTATTCAAATAAGTGTACAAAATCAATATCTATTTAAAAATGATGTTAGAGAATATTTCTAATTAAAATCTAATGAAATTCATTGTAAGAATGTATAATATGTTAATCATTTAATCTATTAAATGAATTCCCATGAATGAATGGTTCTTCCAAGATTGTCTGTGCAAATGTGGAAAAACAAAATTCATGAGTCTTCCTATAAAAATTCCATCTTAAATATTCTATATTAACACTTTTTAATGAAATAAAAACT
>JAODVP010095565.1:0-11114 GCA_025400035.1 Tetradonia laticeps
GCGATTCTTATTATCTCAAACAATCTGCTTAAGAGTGTCGGAAATTATTCAACGAAATGCTTCAGCTGAAAATCGCATTGCTTGTCACGACTCGTATTTCTAACCAGGTTAACATTAAAAGTTGTTAGAGACAGTGGAGTGCATTTACGAGTAAGACCATAAGTAACATCTAGATGAAGGTTAGGTTAGTTTACTGACGTTTGGGAAGAATCCATCGCGCGCCTACCATTGTAATTGCATTGATAATTTTAGTAAATAGCGCTCGCATGATAACCCAAATATAACCCAATATGAAACCTCCCAGGTTGAGAATCTCTAGATCATAGATTCTCAACCTGGGAGCTTTCAGTGGTCGCCAAAGTTATTTTGCAACTATCACTTTTGAACATTTTTAAACCCAATGGGAGCTACTTTCTGAACGATACCGGGGCATAACGGCCAGTCGCAAAATTTCTTGCGTTAAGAATTTGGCGACTGGCCCGTCGACGTCAATCGGTTTTTACATCCACTTCAAAATATTTTTTTCTCTTTAAAACTGTCTTATGATGACTGGATTATTTGTACGTGAATGGATAAACAGCAGTGCTCGATTCGATAGAGCTTCATAAATATTATATTAGATTAAAAATCTTAAAAAGAACAGGTTCCTAGTCTAAAAAGATAATCTGGGAAAATAGATATACTTTCTTTTCATCTTTCAAGTTATATTAATTATGTTGTTTTTAGAGTTTCCTAATCCAGAATTTAAAACGTTTTGTATGTATATATGATTCACATTATCGTATATAAATGATCAGTTATTTAATATTCGATTATTTAATATTACGATTTTACGTAAATAAATACATTAACTGGTCCTAGACAATAAACAACTCTGATAGTATTTTTGATAATTTTTGGTAAATAAGAGGTGGATAGGACTTCGTCTCAAACAAACGAATAATTATATTTTCTTCTATTACGAAAACTTCCTGAACGTTGCAGCTATCTACGTTATCTAGAAATATTCGACATTTTAATCGAAAGATTATCTTAATAAAGTTACAAATATACTAACAAGAAATCAATTACATAAAAACTTTTTATGACAAGCATTTCATACGGAATGTAGTTTAAAAATGCCATTGAGAAGATGGAAAAACACGATTGCCCAACAATCTAGCCAAAAATTTGTTTTCGTCATGTCTGCAGAAAGGTTTGCCGACCTTGAAATAAACACAAGAGAATCTAGAAGAATCTAGAGCTACACAAAAAACAGGTCAACTGAAAATTTTTTTAAATAATAAGCTGGGCGCCATTTATGTTATTGTGAAACCCGTAATTGATGTTATTAATTTTTCAAGATATTAATGTATTTTGCAATGATTCCATTTTGTTTCGACATATTTAATTTCTCGTCGCGAGCTAACCAAAATGTCCCCGCGAGCTACCCGTAGCATGGATGGCGATCGAATCTATATAATAAATGTTCACATATGTATCTTAATATCACTTTTCACAAGATGCTCTAGACTGGTTACCGATTGCGCTTTCGTTTGAATAACCAACATACTGTAGTTCTCGTAAATATCAAAGCTGCTGCTGACGCCGCAACGTTTCGTAGCGCATGTTGATAGGTATGTACAACGGAGGATGAAGGATTCAAAAGCATCGAATACAATACCATGGCCGGAGGCCAGAGGCGTGGACTATGCAAACATGGAAAGTTTGCATTCTCATCTTCTCGCTGCTTACACAGTCAGTTGAATTAGTTACGCACATGGTATTAATGTTTGCCCGGCGCCGCCACCAACTTCGTGTGACATACTCGCCCGTTAGCAGCTGGCAAAGTGCACGAACTGTTGCCAAGCACAATGTAAATATGTGTTTTGATGCGTTTATACTGCGATAAAATTCTGTATACTCCCATATCGCCTGTCGGACAAATAATTATTACTTTTAAGTAATATTTCACTAGGTCAGGGGCTGGTCACTCGACGCTGTTTCACCAGCCGTTAGTCGCTTCTACCTGTCAAACATCACCACATCAATCCGTTTTATATGCTAGTACCAATGTTGTACGCCTAGTACTATGGAATTTATGTAGACCTTGCGTGATTCCTTGCATTAGCGCCTCTGGCGAGAATTGCAACTGATAAAATTATATGATAGTATACAACTGCCAGGCACATCACGCTAGTAAATCAGCATAGGCTTGTAAAACAGCGTCGTGTGACAGCGCTTCTAATCTATGCACCATTCAGTTTGTTATTTGTAATTTATAACGGATCGTTAAAAAGATGTTCTAAACCGCGAATCATTTTAGGTGACTTATTAGTTACTAAGTAATCAAATAATTACCTACCGCTTGCTTTGACGTTCGTGATGTTCCAAAAGACGTGATGAGTTTTGGCATCGTATCACACCCAGAACATTAGAACTTCTTCCACTATTACTCGCTTACGGCGATTTTCTTTCTATCTTTAATTACTACATTAGTGGCACTCGCAACTTTTCAAGTAACAGAACAGAGTCTTCACTGACGTCTGTACGATCAAGGCAGTATTCAAGCCCACAAGAGACACTTTATTTATTAGTGCAAATACAAATTTAACGCAACATAGCACATACTGTACCAACCACTATACTACTGTCTCTACTTCTGGATGTCCTCAGTTCTTGTCGGATACCATAGTCAAACTATACCAACAAGTCCCATTACAAATAGTTGATTCAATTCCGTACATGCACCATACGTGCCACTAGTTGATTATCAATTTCCACTGCCGCTGCAGTCGTGTTCCGCAGGAAATAGGAAGTAGCGTTGGTAATTTTTCTTTTTTCTCCAGACATGCTAGGTCCATGAAACCCACTACGAAGTACCTGGTCATTAATTGTGGAACAGTAGTAAATAATGAATTTAACGTGTATTCGCAGGAACTCCTACAGTGTGAGTTATTTTCAACTGAATCTCATGAGCGAGTGAACTTCGAGTGTCATTCTATATACAAAAACTAATTATAAACAGTCTAAATACAAAAAAAAATCGCGCTTTCCATGAGTGGAGGTAATTATGTTCTAGGATTGTAATAAATCCCGTGGTATTCGACGATCGATTATTGATTGAAAAATAAACTAGGTAGAGAAAGCTAAAGTCGCCTTGGAATATTTGCCTCAGGCACTCCATATCCCGCAGAAACTTAAGAAGTTTGTTTGTCGCTCCAACTCTCAATTCTGCCGACGAATCGCAAAGAAGAAAACGATATTAGAAAGAGAAGAAAATTCACAAGAAGTTGTATATTTCTCAAAGAAAATATTTCATATGCGGAACCTCCTACATAACAAAAGTTTGAACAAGAATAAGAAAAAGATAACAACAAAAAAAGGAAATTTTATTTCTTTTTAGCTGGAGTTTATGTTTCTTTCCTTTCTATATTCCTCTACTGTCTTTCCCTTTTATATGTTTCATTCGACTCAATCTATTGTTTGTATTAGAAAACATAGATTCTTTATACTCTAATTACTTCAAAGGTTTTATTACTATTAGCTATGATTCTGAGCTATGATTTTATCGATTTATTTATAAGTTATATGTGCAATATGTCCTACTATAAATAGTTTATGTAAAGCTTAGTATATATCTACTCACAGGTCTGGTGGGTGCAAACTGTTTGATCCAGAAATTCCTTGAGACACTCGCAAGTATAGTTGTTGCGTTTCTACAGACAAGCCACGCTTGCAGCGCAAGGATTCCGTTCATATAAAACCACCTGTGGATCAAAGGAGAGATGCTCATTAAGCGACGCAAGTATTAAAGCATTGGGTAAAAACCAATAAATAAACATAAAAACACCAATATTTAATTACCAAATGTTTAAAGAGCTTTTAATCCCTCGTAACCTTCAAAAGTGCAGACAAAGTGGCTTCCTAAATATTTGTAGTAAGAAGAATCATAAGAAACTTCATGAGATGTTCCGAAGTATAACGAATAACTAATAACGTCTCCGGGAGAACTCGATAAGTATGAAACATCAAAATCCGTACGTTTGTAAGTGTCATTACTTCGTTACTATAATTCTCTAATACTTCCTCAATTAATATAACAATTAAGAATCATAAAAACAATTTGTGAACACTTCTACTGCTATATGATGTAAGCTGTTGATTGTTCCGGTAAGCCGAAAAATTGCAATAGCTTAATATTTTCATTGGCAGTTATCATGCACGCGACATAATTTATTGCGTAATTCAGTTCCCATACAGTTTATATCTTATCGTATTTATATCGATTAATTTAATGCAAGGGATGCGATAACGCAGTGAATATGAAATTGCAATAATAAAGAAGCCATGAAACATGCAAGGCAAAAAGCATTACTTTGTTCATCGCTACTATTAAATCAAATTTGCTCGCGGTACATTATATAACGGAAATGATATGCATGAAATATGTGCACAGATAAACGCTATAATTTTGAATTATATATCAATATCTTTTCAACATAATGCATAATTTATACGTTTTTCATTTTGCCTATACCTAAATAATAATCTTCGTTGCCACAAAATAATAACTATAAACTATTAATTAATTAATTAGATACTTTATATTATATGATGAATGTGAATAATGAAATGTATATGTATGCACATAAAAATGATTCTATATCTATTACATGAATTGCGTAGAGCATTCTTTCGTTACTCATTGGAATATTGTAAAGGCAGATTTAAAGTAATCGAACATAGACCTAGAGACAGATAAAAACCATTCTATAAAATTATCGTCGTATGGCATATTCTATTCCATATAAAAACGCTAGAAAAGTGTAATCGTTTACAAAACGAATGTCATACACTTGACTCGTTTGATGTAAATCGGCCGCAAGAATGCTCGTTTACTTGATATAAACGGCGATAGATAATTGCTTAGAGAGTTAACGTCAGATCTAGCGCAGTAAACGAACTCACGGATCATAAATAAGGTATGGGTATTCATGCAGTGCATGCAGAATAAAAGAACCAAAAGCTGCACATAATTCTAGCTCTTTTAGTGTAACCGCTGAAGATAACTTTCTAGATCAAGAATGATTTTATTCTAGATCTAATGCAATATTAAGGATAATACAATGTAATACAATTCGGATAAAAAGTGAGCACCATTAGTATTATGGTGAATACGCCGGAAAACACAAATGTTTGCCATTAGTCATAAATTTGCGGCGCTCATTAGGTTGACAGCAAATGCGAGTGCTAATTGATTAAACGCCTCGTGCGTGACATGCCGGACGTATGTACCTACGGGTAATTACAAGTTTCATTAATTGCAAACCATATTGTTCACATAGAATCTATGAGGTACAATTAGAATGCACAATTCTGAATATTGAAGCAATAATTAAAAGTGGAATGTGAGCTGGATATAGGTGGTTTCGAAATAATAAATAAAATATGTCCGCCTGTGTATATAGCGGAAAACTGTTTTCGGCATTCGCCTCAGTAGCTACTGATGTGGTCATTTTCCGTATCCGGCCGAAAAATTTAATCAAAATGTGAGTAAAAGCAAAAAATTTGACATCTAAATTTTTCAAATCGATACACATTCTCCGGAAAGTAGAAAAATAAACACTAACATTAAAGATTACATACCGTCGGGGAGACTTGTCATACTACCTTTGCTGCCAAATACGCAAACCGCAAATTTGTAATGGATGCCAACCTAATTGCACAGTTTACCATTTAATCATTACTTGCCTAAATGTGTCAGGTCTGTTTGACCTGACAGGAAGCCGTAAAAAATTTGGCGCCCTTGCCACCACCAATGATCACCACGAGATGAATGTGATGATGTGGTAATGGTGCAACACCATCACGAGTGAATTATTCTTCAGCAGAAAGTGATGCGAATAGCCGAAACTACAAATCTAATTTATTAATCATAACTTCATTTTTCCTTAGCACAACATACAAAACAAAACTGTGTGTGACCTCTATTTTAACATACAACATCAACATTTTCGTTTACGTAATGTATATTTATTGATCCATACAAGACAGTATTATCTGATTATATTTGAGTTACAGCTGTATTATGTTTTAAAGGTTCTCCAATAGTTAACAAATAAAAATTTAAATGTAACGCTGTTCCTTTATTGTGATTGATTCACAAAGGAAGATGAAGGAAAACTCCAAAATCAGGAATATATAAAAATGAAACACTAGGTTAATATAATCTGAAAGGGCTTCCAAGTCCTCAAAATGCAAAAATGAATTGGGTACCGAATAGGAAATTTCTAATCGCTGTTATCCACGATAGCACAGATAATAATGGTTTTAACATCCCGCTTGGATGCTTCACCAACAGCGTAGTTCGTTTTCCGACTTCCTGCTCCACGACAATAACCACACGTCATGTTGTAATCATGTGGAATTGCCTTATTCCAGTAACTCCGAAGCAACTTCAATAGCAAGTGAGGAGAACAACGCATATATAAGAACACTAGAGGATGGAAATGTGAAAACAATTTTATATAACGTTCTTGATTTCATTAGTAGGCAAAAGTAGACATTGAGGCTTTATACGCAGCATTGATATATCTATAAATAAAGGAAATACAAATGTGCGAATGCATTTTAAAAGCTTTCGTAGCAATAGACGAATCAACATCAAGCAACAACCAGTAGATACAATCCTGGGCTCTGGGGCTGGATACTAGTGTATGAGTGAGTACTTGAAACTTGAAGGTCTTAGTTGTGGTCACAAAATGGGCATTAAAAGGCTATACTATAGAGATAAGCACAACTCTATTGTGCAACTGCACCATACGGCGAAAGAGTGGGATGATTTAACAGGGGAGACCTGGCCAACTAGGTGGTATGATGTAGTGATTGATAACACAGACTCAGTAGGAATCGCCAGAAAGTTCACTAGAGTATGTTTCTATATCCCACCAGTCAATATGGAAGGTGACATTGATGTTGCGACGTACATACGCAGGGGAGATAGTGCCAACAAAAGATCCCAACAATGAATGGTCTTACATATGTGTATTAGGATATGTCTGAGTAGACAATATTAGAATGTTCATATGGTCCAGTGCACAGATACCCAAATAACTTCGCAAAAGGTGAACACCCACCATTTCACGTCTAAAATCATCTGGGAATGTAAGAAGTCTATAGCTGAATGACAGGCCGACACTACGTTACAATTATGTGGGTTTCTGGCCATAGCGATATTGTAGCGATCGTTTTAGCAGTCGAATTAGCAAAGAAAACGGCAGTAAAGGATCTACAAAGACCTATACTACCATCAGTCAGCACAAGGAAATTTTGTAAAAGAGCCGTACATTCCGAATTATATAGTTAATCCGTCCAGTTCATAAATTGAGCAGGGATACCATCTGATTTGCGCTGCGCTGTGTTAATGAAAGATCTTTAGAAGCCTCCCAATTAATGACATAGTCTCTCTGGGGAACTGCGAAAGAACATTTAGGATGTGCTGAAAAGACGTATAGACTGCTTGAAATAGACCATTTGCACATAGACCTATGAAGGAAATTTTCAAGAGAGGATAACTTCATTATAATTCTAAAAGTAAGCGGTACTAAAAAAATAGTAGTGTGGTACTTTCTTATTTCATATCCTTATCTAATTGACTTGTTAGCATTCCGATTTTATTGTGATATCGTTCGTCCCATTATCATTAAATGATATGTGAAGTCCGGAAACAATACAATCATTCGCCTTACATTAAATGCTTATTTATTTATATGACAGGTTCGAGGAGTTGGGAGTGGCAGCGATGCTTCCATGACCATTTCTCATTCACTACTATGCAAGTCTTGCTCGACCTCTCCATTTCTCCCAATTAACTGCGTCACGAGTGATCGCAATTTAATCATGGACCATTATAACTAAATTCATGCTCTAATTGAAAATTAAGTTATATTTTTGTGTATTTCTGTATATAACAATTTATTGAAATTAATTTGTCCCGTTTTAATTGAAAGCCTTCACAATAACAACAGAATATCTCCCCAGAAATTGATTTTTTTTTTGTATATAAACTCATCCAAGGAGAAGGCATAGGGATAGGAATAGGGCATGCCCAGAAACTTCCAGGACTCTGCAAGTTTTTTCTACTACTTTGTGTCAGTCGTTGAGTCTCATTGTGCAAAAATCGAGTTAAAAGTTTGAAAAGGTAAAATGCGCTCATTAGCCGCAGCATGCTTAGCTGAAATTCAGACAGACTGAAATACAAACTCTAGCGGAGAGCTAAGTGCAAATTAGCAAGTTAACTAAATAGGAAGAAATTGAATTACATTTTTCTTGGACAATCAGTTAGAGAGTGAATAGAAATGTATATAACATGATAATTTTATACAATATAAGTAATTATTTGTTAGAGATGATCCATAATTAGAAGTGGTATAAGTATACGTTCTTTTTATAGAAACTTCTTCCTTTAAGAATTCAAGAATAAGGTACTGAAGAAGTCCGAGTGATGGCGAGTGATGGTCTAAAATTGCTGAGCAAAATGAATGTAGCGGGAGCAAAGGTGTGCATCACGCGTAAATCAGGTGAGCATGCCGAAAACTTTTATATAATCTTAATATGGAAGCAGGTACGGCCTTCTTACATTATTTAAAAAGGTGTAACACTGATGATATTGATGACATATTGGGAAAGGTAATGGCCCGCATGTTTCCGAAATAGGAAAGAAAATTTGGAGAAAATTTATATTTCCAAATAAGTTTTGTTTTTTGCACCTTACTTCCGGCTGGTGAAATTAATTTAAGGTTATAATTACTTATTCGTTATTTTTACTATAGCAACTTCTTCCTTTATTTCGTTTCAGAATACAATTGTTTCGTCGCAATTGCTAAGGCAATTAACCGGCAATTGATAGAGTCAGGTTCGAGTTCCGATCACGCCAACCATCCTTTATAATTTCAATTCCCTAACTTATTAAACCAAAAGAAATCTTCTTTATTCTTTATTCCTTAAACTTTATTGATAAATGTAGAGGAAATTTGATGTACGCTGTAGTTTAAGACTTGATGCAATTAAATTATAACAACGTTCTTAATTTTGCATTATATAAATTTTAATTAACTATTTCATTTGCTAAAATGTAAATGTAATAATAACAATTTCCGAAATTCATCTATTTTGTTTGCTATATCCTCATGAAAACCCTCTTCACCATTGGCAATTTCCCCAACCACAGTATGTTCCCTCCAAGCTTTAGCTTAACCGTAAATTGGGTAAAGGCGGCGATGGCGGAGGCAAGGACGACAGAAAACTTCCAATCAATAGATACCAAAATCCGATAAGAGTGAGAACCGGAAAGCCTACGCCTAAAATTCTAGCGGACTCGATGCTCAACTCGGTAACGAACAATCACGTTTGCAATGCTGATGCTGTTAGACATGTTTATAAACAAACTTTCAAAGGGTCATGCCGTAATTAATCTAGGGATAAGCAGAATCATAAATTTTAGACTGTTAACATATATAACACATATATGACACATATATAACACATATATAACACATATAAAACATTTTTTTGTTTGCTGAAAAAGATTTTCAAACTGATTTTGGTTTTATGTGTGGTACTGATTTTAAATACAAAAGTAGTTTTTCTGTGTCAGCTCTACTTTTTTAGATAATTCCAGTTATAAATCCTGAAAGTAGAGTTATATATAATGTTTTGCAGTCATAAATCGGGTAAACGATGATTGGCAGCTCAAAATGTTGGGATTTGTCTTATACGCCGGCAGTGAAAACTCCCATGTAAATATCAATCTTAAAATTCCAACTTAATCTACCTTGGCGCAACTTATGCGCAGATGAATAACATAACACAACCATGTAATTCAATAAACAACTTAATTTCCAAAATCTAACCCAATCTTCAGGCTCGTAAAATACGCCAAACTTGCGACAACAATGAAATTTTAATAGTCTTCGTCTTCTGCGCGCAGTTATACAATAAAACTTAATTTTAAGCTACTGAACCTATTCGCCATGGTACCCTAAACACAGAGACATACTTATGGTGCGTGTTGACCCAGGTTTCTTTTCGCTGGATTACGAAATTCTACAAATACAAAGATAAGATCATGGTGGATGTGCGAGGCACATATATAAGTTTCGTACGGAATATAAGTTTTATCATTTATTTTAAACAAGGAACTTACACTTTTAGGCACACATTAATTGGCAACATGTACAGCAACTATTCACCTATTATTCAACATATTTTGTACCAAAATCGATACAGAACAATTTATGTGTCCCAATATCAGTGCTGTTTCACTACAGGGTATCATTAAAATTGTTTTTACGTTTAGCCAGATATATCAATTTCTCAGAAAAAAATGCTGATAAGGAGTTGAGACGGTGCTGTACATGTTGCCAATAAATATGTTCCTGATGAAAAAAATTACGAAATGTACAAAATAGTAATTTATAGTTAAAAATTTATATCTTAAGAAATTGAGCTGAGAGCCCAAAATTAATGCTATTTTTGAATTTAGAGCATCAATTCTATATGGCACCAAAGTTGGTGTGGAGCTATTGTATTGTATGATAATTAGTGTATTTAACAATTAATTAAAGAATTTGAAAGTTGAAATTTAGAAATAGGGTATTTGAAAAACTTTCTTAGTTTTTAGTATTTAGTATTAGTATTTTCATTTTTAGTATCATTTAATTTAATTTTTTAGGCACACGAAACACATAAGTGTTTTGCTATAAAACATAATCTTTTTGGGTTATAAATGGTAATAATCATTTCTAAGCAAATTGTTGTGGCCTGGATGCCATATTAGTTATCATACTTAGTCTAACACACAGAATGCATTTAGTCACGTTATGAACCTATCAGCTGATACGAATATAATACCGTGCTTCGCATTAATTTTGCTCTTGGTACTACCGCGTGCAGCTAGCATATGAAGGCAATAAATAGATGTGCAACTACATTAGCTGTTAATATTAAGATTGAAAGTAGTTTTGGAATTCATTAACAAATACACGCTCAGGTGTTTGAAACCCCGTTGACATTTGTTCATGCGTTCAAATGTCAAAAATCATAATGACTTAGTAGATGTGATAATTGTCACC
>JAODVP010095609.1:0-11098 GCA_025400035.1 Tetradonia laticeps
TATATATATATATATATATATATATATATATATATATATATATATACCTATTGAGTCTTAAAACGTACGAAGACATAGGCTAAAACAGAAGGCAGAAAAAAAACAATCTGGGCTCGCATTCGCGTAGCTGTAGTGAAAAAACACGCCACGGTTACGGCCACGGGTTATCCGGAGTTCCGAGTGTACGGGGATCGGTAGATCGAGGTTTCAGTGTAATGAAATTATTACTGCCTATATAAAAGTACCTTTTAAATCATATTCGTGTAACGGCTGTTTCTTAATCTGTTATCTCTTCGCGAATTATGAAAACCTAACAGCCAAGAGCAGACTCTCAACCCCCCTGAAAATACGTCAGCATTATTCAGTCTCAAATTATTTATCAGCGCAGTTTTTTTACGTCTCCAGTCAAAGCCGAAGGGCAGATATCATCCCCAGACCCTTTTTTTAAGAAAGGCGCTACAGCAATTAATAAATGATATAACGCAATCCACACAAAAGTCTTTCCCGCACTCGAAATTCAGTATTTGCAGATGTTAAATGAGAATCATCAGCGTCGAGAAGATCACGAGTTGGAGATCGCGAGTGGAAGTAGAGCAGCTCCTTGACTTTTGACACCAGGGGCAGGGAATTCAACCCGCTCCTTCACACGCCGCGAATACAGCAGTGGCAGTACTGCCGAGTTCGTGAGGAGTTTACGTAGAGTACGAGTGGCAGCATCCCACTTCTAATCAGCATCGCCTTGGGGTTTCATCTAATTCCCTCATCACGTATTAATCATCATTCAGAATGAGTGCCGCGACGCGCAGCTGAATATCGGTTTGATTTTCGACGACGGCCTGTAATCACGTCGCACGACGCTTGCGGTTCATTTAGAGTCGTTCGCAAATGAGCGGTGAAGAGATGGGAATGATGAGCTGGAATTGCATCGGGATCATCCGTGCTTCTTATTGGTGATTACGCGGGCGCGGCGAACGCTGCAAATGTGCTGTGCATAATCGAATCATATTCGGAGGAATAAAGCCCGACGCGATGACATTTTCGAGGCGGCGGCGAGATAAATGGTTTTATTGAAAAATTCCTTAACTTCAATTTTCCAGCCTGAACTTTTATATTAAGATGAGGAATTATTATCCTAGCTCAAGGGAGTGAATTAACAATTCATCGCTTTATAAGGTTTTCTTAAAAGAAAGGGGTTATACTACTGTAAATCGTGAAAAATTCATTCAGCTAATAAATACGGGTAAACACTAGCAGGAAAATATTAGTTTACAAAATGTCCACTTCAGCATATTGGTTTGCTGTAATCCGAAACCCTCATCTATGCACGTGAGCGACATTTAATATTCTCCCTCACATAACCAGCCCTTAGAAAAGTTGCACTTCACACGCTTGGTTAGCCCCTCATCAGATCAACAGATCAGGAGATCAACACGTACATATTACATATCACATACGCCATACTTGCTCAATTGCTGGAATTGTCGCATTATGCATTCTCGAACAATGCAATCAACGACAACTGCAACGCCTCCATTCACAATGAAAGAATAGAGTGGTCGGATGAACTGATAAAATAGATGAACCAACCGCATGCACCTCACCACACGCCATCCACAACACGCTATAATTACACCATCCGAACAATAAGTTCATTACAGCACACTGATTAATCTTCCGGATCAATGTGTGAATGTGTAATTATTCAGCACACTCTCCAACAATACCCCGAGTACTAGATACAAGCTTGTCGCAAAAGCGGAATAACTTAAAGTAAACATAGTCTCACCGCTTGAAAAATGTAAATTTAATTGTTTGGGGTGAGCTAAGGCGAAGTAAGGAAAAGTAAACGAAGGCAAAATATAATTAAGAAAATTAACGAAACGAATTTTAATTGATTGATTTTGTATATGATGCGCTGGACATGCGAACTATTTCGGGCTCGTCCTTCCGGTAGGTATATGATTGATTGCGTTACAAGAGGTCACGACGAGGAACGTAACGTAATAATAGTGCCTACAGGACACAGTCGACACGTTGCCGAGTTTGTTGTGCGGCCGGGTGTTTGGTAACTCGACCGGATATTCGACATTGATACTGATACTTTATTGCTTCATTATGCGGTAATGGGTTATTGATAAATCGATTGAATGAATTACGATTTTTCGGTTCCAATTAGTAACATAGTGTTATTGGAATATTCAGAATCGTCCATAAGTTCAACACAACTCTGATGTATTTCAGTGCACAGTTTTCTAATCCAAACATCTATAAGGGGTACCCAAATCATGCTCACGGAATTAAAATTCACAATGTACCTATATATTGGTTTACTCTCCAGCGCACCATCGCGATACCACAAGACCATATAGACACGGTCTTCACGAACGTCCGGTTCGATGTCGCAGGGTAACGTCGCACTTCGTCCCAACACAGCGTCCACTGATGAAAATCCAACTGGAACAAACATAAAAACAAACAATAGAATTTCATCAAATACAAACAACAGAGAAGAATCCTATTATGCTCATTCATTCAAGAAGGAAATTTAATATGTCCTTGGGGTGGTAAAGAGGAGGAGGAACAGCCCTCGGAGTTTCCAGCAGGATCCGCCCAAGCGTCCCAAGCAGCCTGGAAGCCTTACATTTAAGTAAATAAAAATAAGAAAAGTTTAAGTATTACATCAACACAAGATATAACATAAACTGT
Source organism: Tetradonia laticeps (assembly GCA_025400035.1). Lineage (NCBI taxonomy): Eukaryota > Metazoa > Arthropoda > Insecta > Coleoptera > Staphylinidae > Tetradonia > Tetradonia laticeps. The sequence continues at coordinate 2,707 of JAODVP010095609.1, forward strand.
TTATATTTGCACAAGGATTTCCTGGTTGCATAGACTCTACCGAAAGGATTTGCGGGAGGGCGGCTTTTGTTCGCGTTGTTTATACTTGCCGCCGTTCAAAGGCGATTGGCGCTCTTGTTTGCCTTTAATAATGTACGCCAAATCGTCGGCTTTCGTCTCATCTCGCGCATCATTACGCGTCGTATAACTGGGAACTAATTGCCGCCGTCGCCGATGTCGTCGCCATCGTCTACGATACCGCCGCTGCAGCACTAACGACAGCGGTTTCCATGTACCGCAATATATTTACATAGGTGTACTTAGCAGGCTGCGGTTGGCGTACTATCAACTTAGCAAACTCAACAAGAGTATTAAGCGCTAGTCCTTAAGAACATCCCTGGACGAGCATCATTTCTTCCTGCTGCGCACGTTGCAAGGCGATTATTTCGAAAGCTGACATTTGTCTTTGGCGCGGTTTGGCGCGTTCGTCACCGAGATATTGTAAGCGTTCTTCCTGCAGCGTTCAATTCGCAGCTGAATGCGCTGGCGATGCAAGATTGGAAGCAATCCGGGCGATTGCTGCGGCGCGCACAAAGAAGACAACGTTCCAAGCAATTACCGTGGAGAGGACTCTTCGCCGGCGCGAGATCACTCATGGTGACGACAATGGAGGCGGCTGCACGCACTTTCAGCGCATTCAGCGCATTTGACGCGATGGCGGCGGCAGCGGCAACGGCCATGTTGTAGTTTATTGTGGGCGCCTCAGCTGTCGGCGTGAATTATAATTATTCAACTAAATGGATGTTGAAAAGGGCGCGCGCGTGCAATAAGCGCGCCAAGCCGCGACACGGGAACGGCGTGACACCGCCGCACACAACGATGGTTATTTATAGTATATTGTCTCTGCATCCGCGGGGCCGAGACATAACCTCAACTGAACTTCCCACCATTCATCTGAATCTAAAACAACATCTTACTGAATCACGTCGTCTATTGTCAGTTTTTGATACTTATATGCTTAATCATTAAGTTGCATTCACTTGAATAAAGAAATACTACTACTACCAGGTACCAAGTACCACGTACGAAGGACTACTACTAGTCTTTCTTTGATTTCGCTAAATGTTAGTTTCTGTTTTCATTTGCACATTTTCAATAAAAAAAACATTTTTATAAAGCTTTGATTTAGATTTCACATAAAAATTCCATTATTCGTCGTCAGTATGTGTAAATTCTACAGCAAATTAGAAATAACCCTTCGTAATTAACAGACATTAATTACCAATTATACGACGCCAGTTTGATATTGAGACTTCTAATCATTCCTCAACTCAGCGTTTAAACTTCCGACTTTATATCGTAATCTGCCCCCCAATGTTTCGTTCAGTTCTACTCTTTCCACTGGGTTTCCCGAATGACTGAGTTTGTTCAAAACTTTAGAAGAAGAATTGAAGAAGAGCTCCGAATATTTAATTTGAGTATCTATTTATCTTACAATTATAAATTATTATATTACAAGTTTTAAATTGTAAATTCCAAATTATAATTAATTAAAATGAAAATATATCTCAACGTAGACGATTTAATGAAATTCTCAAATACACAATAAACAAATTAATTAAACTAATAGGAAGTTAATCAATTACATACTTCTGCATACTCGACAAAACTAATTTCATTTCGTTGTGTTGTTTCCATCCGATGCAGAAAGCAATCGTATATTGTGTTTGGAATTAACTTCCGCGCTTGAAATCCGCCGCCGTAAATACCGTAAACAATATTGCTTAATCAGCCAAATCGAGGATCGTTCCCCAACCGCCCGCGGGCATCCATTTGTAAAGAAACCATTGCAATTCGCAGTTCGATTTCTCGCAAAGCGCCATCGCATGCGTTGGGCTACCCGCAGCAATACGAGCGCCAACACGAAAGTTTACAAGTTTCCGCCACCACGTAATTCCGGAATGTAATAATTAATGAGTTTGATAAAGCGTTGAAAATTCACGCGGGGGGCGCAGAGCGGCAGGTTCCTTCCTAGAAATTCCTAGAAGTTGGTTACGCAAGTAAATATCTCCGTTTGTATCTGCTGTAATTAACTAAGTTGTTTACGATAATTAAATTTATATCTGGCTACACAAACGCAAAAATACCTTGGGGGCGCATCGTGAAAATGAAATATTTCCAAAGCATGCCGACGCTGAAAGTCGAAGTGGATGTGGTTGCTAAACTGTGCAACTGTGCTCGAAATTTGAGAGCTGTAAAAGTTTCCCGCTCCCCGAAGGAAACACGCGCGGGGAAATCAAACATCTCGCTGCGGCGGAGAATCCGAGATGCGCCTTTCGCTTGCCGACATCCGGCCTCTCCTGCGACGTGCGTTTTACGACCGCGCGCCGTATCTCCCCCAGCCTCTGAAATAAAGTGCGTGGCAGCGGCAACAAAGTGCTGACGGCGGAGATTCTAATCTCTCCGCAGCAGCTCACTGGAGACGGCCGCAAAAGGCCCAGCACTCATCACCACACATCCTGCGCCGACATGCACCGCAAGCACACATCTCGCCTGCTGCTGAGCGGGATATGGTCAGCTGACGAATTACAACAAAGGCGAACGTAGTCTTGGCGCAATCCGTGGCTGAAGCGCGCATTTGCATTCCAACCGCAACAAATCTTAGCGCCAAGATGAGCGGATTTGCTACCCGCTCCTGAGTAATTGTATCTAACCTCAATTGCAAGTTAATGCAAGCGAATCCAAAGCGAATGTCATTCGGGGCGACGGTGGCGTGTAAATTGTACATTGTGGAGTGTCAGCGTTGGCCTAACCAGGCTGGTGTCATTAGGATTTGAGGTTGCTCCCTTTGGGACATGATGTGGACGTAGAACATACTATCTACCTATATCCTCGTTGATACTATTTCCACTCGCATCATACGAGTGTCCTATCTCTTAAGCTGGACATCGCCCGCCGTCTGCTGATCCATATAGCACAGCCACTGTGGACCATGTGCACGCGCTGAACAAATATTAGCTGAGTAGGTAAATATTGCTACTATTACGCAAGCGAATTTCCCATTACCATATAGGGGAAGAGGATATCGTTTTATATTATTATACACACGTACAGCAATGCCCTACTATCTGTAATCGGTTTTGCTCTATTATTGTTGCTCGAGGACTCATATTACATTTTTTGTTCCTGCTAAAACACAAACTGCAAGGGAAAGACTAATAAAATAACACTATATGGGTACGACATTTATTTCAAGCCGAAGTAAGGAATTTTTAGGAACCACGATTTTGTGAGTGGTATAGAGGAACAGGGCCGTGGATGGAACAGGAGTGGATGGGGCGGATCACAAAGAAAAGGTATGGTACAAACGAGGAAAGACAGTTTAAAGAGAATTGCAAGATCGTTAGAAGAGGGTTGAAAGAAGAGAGGTTGACAGCTATGGAGATGGAAGATTGAGAGAGGCTTGGATGAGGGCTTGAAAAGGGTTTCAAAAGAGTTGCAATAGAGATAAAATATTTGGAAGGTAGTAGGCAAGACTTGGAAAAGGACATGAAGAAACTTGGAAAATAGTTGGTCAAGGATTGGATATGAGTTGGAAAAGAGGGTTAGTTGGGAAGTGTGATAGAGAGCTGAGTTTCGAAAGAGTTGAAAGAGAGTTAGAAGATTTGGAGGGAAGTTGGAAAAGGATTGGAGGGTTGAATTGAGGCTTGAGGGAAGATAGGAAAACGAGTTGAAAAGGAGAGAAATATACTTAAGTAATCGGAAAAGTCGAAATAAGCAGCTTGGTTTCAGAATGTATGACAATATTTACATACTGTATGTTAGTTTTATTACAATTATTATTATTGACACATATTCATAAATTAACTGATAAAATTCATATTTTTAAAATAAAGTATAATTTTGCATTTCCATGCCTTCATTTGCCTATCGATGCGAAATGACGTAAATAACTTAAACCTAATATAAACTTATTCAAGAAAGCTACAAAATGAGTTAGTCGAATCTATATTTTAGTATAATGAAGTCGAGACACTCTATTTTAAAATTAAATTGTTTCTTAACACTCATAACTTATTCCAATTTCGGAATAGTAGAAGGACGGAGCGAAAACAACAATGCATGCCCTTTGTGGTCTCAATACAATACAAGGAAAACCAATCCGAATTGTTACTTCAACGCAGATATATCTGGAGAAGTCCCTGATTTAACTGCACGACGCAGTATAGTTACAACTTCTTTCAATGTAACAACTACAGATGGCTACGTCATGACACAATTTCGACTGGGTAATTCGACAGGCAAGTCTGTTTTAATTTTGCATGGCATTGGTCAAAATCCGATTGGTTTTCTTCTGTCGGGAAATGAGTCCCTTCCATACGCCTTACTCGAAGCAGGTTATGATGTATGGCTGGGGAGTATGAGAGGATCTAGGTATACCTCTAGTTCTAAATGGGCTGCAACTGATAAACAATTCTGGGACTACACGTATGTACATTTATTAATATAGGGTTTTCCAATAAAAGGTGATTGATATAATAATCATAGTGCTTTCGTACTCATCGAAACTTTGCACATCAAGCGAGATAGAAAATATCAAAATAACATCTGTTAGTTTCAAGGGGAAGCTAGCCTACACCATTTAGTACCATTTGAGCCAAAATCTTTTTAATCCAAGTTTTTTTTATCGAGCTTTTACCGGTTTTGGTGAAAAATCCCGAAATAGTTCAATTGGTTGCAAGTAATGGGCAGTTGAGATGATAAATCAAGGGTCTTTAATTTTATTCTATTAGTATAATATGCATATTCAATAAAAACATACTTTCAAATACATCTTTTGCATTAGATTATTTTTTTAGCTGATATTTGAAGCTAAGGTAAATATTAAAAATTGAACATAAACTAGCTTTTACGGCTTGCAAAAAATTTAGTACCTTGCTCGCAAACTAAGTAAGCTAGGGTCTGAAAACCAAACTAAAAGCGAAAAATTTCATTTTTAGACTCACCAAAGAACTAATGTTTTTGCTTTAAAACATAGTATTTTTGGGTAATAAATGATAATAAAGTTCATTTCTAAGGCAAATCCATGGAATTTTATTTTTTAATATTTTATATGGGAAAATTATTTTATCCTCTGAATTTTCTTAACAATTTGTAAATTTGCAAATTTGTACAGGAATTGAATTCTTTAAATTTCCATGTAAAAATCATAATTTATTACATTAATATGTAATTTGTCGCATTTAGTTTGCTTCACAAGCCTTAGTTTAGGTAATATGTAAGCTATGCCCATAAATTAGACAAGAGACGAAGTTATATTAATTAAGGAAGTTTTTTAAAAGGTTTGACCATAAATACACCCACTTCCCTTTTTTAGAAGCCGTCAAAGATCCTTTATGTTTAATTTTTAAAATTTACATGAGCTTCAAATATCGTTTAAAAAAAATATGATGAAACATATGTTTTACACGTGGTTTTTAGTGTATTTACACATTATAATAATAGAATAAAATTAAAAACACTTGATTAATCAACCCGACTGGCCATTATTTACAACGAATTGAACTATTTCAGGATTCTTCAAAAAACCGATAACAGCTCCATAACAAAATCCTGAGACTAGGACTAAAATTATTGTGGCTCAAATGGTTCTAAATGGTGTACGCTAGCTTCTACTGGAAGTTTTGCATCGACCTACAAATCACCCGGTATATTAAACTTTATTCCTACCTAATTACTATCCTTCTTAATTATGAAAGCTTCAGAAGTTATTGATTGGTTGCTCACTTTGTGTCATTATTATAATATACTCAGTCTATTTATCCCAACTTTATTAATCCCTAACTTTTATATTTGTCGTTTTGTAGACCCCACGAAATGGCTACCATTGACCTTCCAACTATCCTTGAATTAATTTACGTTAATAATGGACGACAACCTATGCTTCTGATTGGTTATTCTATGGGCACCACAGTATCAATGATCTATTCTTCCATACAACCTGAAAATGCACTGAAATATATCGAGCGCCAAATAATGCTTGCACCAATTGCTTATCTAGAAACACTACCACCACTTCTTGCACTTGGGGCAAGGACTTCTACTATAACTAAAAATGTATTAGAAGCTCTCAGACAGTATACACTAACGCCATCAACTCCAGCAGCACAGGCTGGGCAAATATTTCTACCAACCACTGCAAATGTATTTTCATTTTGGAAATTCACATCCATTATGTTTGGGAAGAGTTGCTTGTTTGATTCAAACAAAATTGCCGTGACCGTGTTAAATGGAATCGATGCAGTATCAATATTTACTCTCGAATTTTACGCGAATATTTTCAAAACGAAGAAATTTGCAGCCTTGGACTATGGAAGTAAAAAGAACCAAGGAAGGTATGGTTCAGAGACTCCACCTATCTATGATTTATCGATGATACTAGTCAATAGTACTTTAATTCATGGGCTTGAAGATCCCTTGGGTAGCATTGAAAGCGTCCGGAAAACTTATTCACAATTAACGAATGCAAATCCATGTATAGTCGCTGTGCCCTTTGATAGATTCCAACATACCGATTTTATTACCGCCCGCAATGTCAGATCATTATTATATCAAAATATTGTAGATATTTATTCAAAAGGAGGTTGTGAACTGCAGCAGACTTCTTATTGTAAAAATCCTTACTTCTCTCCGATTAATGGATATTAATTAAAAATTCATTATAATAGTATGGTATTATTAAAGAAAACAATACAAATGTAGTTTAAAACGAACGAATTATGAAAATCATGTATAATAAAGAGCGAGTAACGTAAAATATATTTGTTGTTACGTTTATTAATTTATAGTGCGGCATGAGAATTGGAGGAGAGTTGGAAAAGGATGAGAAGATGGTTAGCACAGTTTGGAAGATGGTTGGAGGAGCGTTGAAAGAGATTCGGGAACGAATTGGAACATGGGAAAATAGTTGGGAGACAGAGGGTTGAAAGATGGTTAGAGGATAGTAACAGAGAAAAAACAGAGTTGGAAGGGAGTTGAATAATGGTTGGAGGAGAGATGGGTTAGAATTGGAACATGGTTAGCAGAGGTTGGAAGAGTGTTGGGCTATCGTTGAAAGAGAGTTGGAAGAGTGTAGACAGATAGGTGGAAGAGCGTGTATAGATGGATGGAAAATAGTTGAAAGACAGTTGGGATTTAGTTGGAATATGGTTAGCAGAGGATTAGAAGAAGGTAGGCAAATGCGTAGAACAGAGAGTTGGAAGAGTTTTGGAAGAGGGTTTCAAGGGGATCTTCTAGATGGTCGGAATAGAGTAGTTGTGATAGAGAGAAGAGAGTTGGAAAACAGTAGTAAATAAATTAAAAAACGGTTAGCTGTTGGGGGATTAGAAGAGAGTTAAAAGATGGTTGGAAGAAAGTTGGGAAAGAAGTGGAAGAGAGTTGATAGAGAATTCGAAGTGACTTGAAATAGTACTGGAAGTGTTGAAAGAAGGTTAGCAAAGGGTTCGAAGACGGTTATACGTTTGGAAGTGTTGGAAGAGCTTGGGCAGATAAATGGAAGTTAGTTGGAAAATAACTGCAAGAGGTTTAACAGAAGGTTGCTAGGGGCAAGAGTGAATAGTATTCCAGAAAATGCAAACAGACTGCTTTTTGAAACATTTTTCACTACTTGTTTGCATATAATACGTATTTAGAATGATGGAAATTTGAAGGTCAACTTGCTTTTTTAAATCGAAACCCGCAAGTAGAACAAAAGTTATGAGACCTAAAAGTTTACCTATGGGTTCATAAACGATCGAATATCTCGAAAAAGGTCAATCTTAGAGAAAGTATGTAAGTATCAAAGCTCTAAGACGTCTATATAGGAAATGGTGGTTAAAAGTAATAGATTCCATTCAAAATAATTAATTTCATTTACATGCACATGAGTTTCAAACGCTTCCACGCTCCACCCAAAGACCATTTTTAAGTCATCACTAGGTACATTTTGCTGTACATGTTTTTGTTGTACATTTGCCTGTTTTGGGATGTTTGATCCTTTCTGACTCTAGTTATATTTACTACAAAATCAGTTCATTATACTATTTCATTATATTTTTCTCTGTAGTGTACCATTATAAAGATATTACACCATTCCCGAACTATTAGGTAACTCTGCGAAAGTAAAAATGCAGGAAAGTATACTAATGGAATTGTAAAGGATAATCTGTACTAATATATAAAGCTGAAAAGTTTGTTTGGTTGATGGCGCTAATCTCTGGAACTACTGGTTCGAATTGAAAAATTCTTTTGTGTTGAATAGGCCACTTATCGAAGAAGGCTTTAGGCTATATAACATAATGCTGCAACTATTAGGAGCGCAGAAATAACGAAAAATGTTATAACACCGATATAAAATTCACCCGCGCCGCATGAT
>JAODVP010095642.1:0-11094 GCA_025400035.1 Tetradonia laticeps
AGATGGTTAAACTAGTTATTCTAAAAAAAATAGAATTTTTAGACTTAAAACAAAGTTGTGACGAATATTTTTCAAAAGGTGTCCCCTGTTTTACTTTATATAAAGTTCTTCCTTACTCTAAAGTAGAAAATATCTTAATCATTCTTTAATGAACTAATTGTTTTTCTTTTGTGTCAATCGAAAATTATTTTCATTATTTCATAGTTGAGGTAATATTGACGGAAACATTCTACACACTCCACAAAATACATTTTTAAGTAGGTTATTTTTGGTTTAGAAGTAGAATAAAATTGGCGACGATTTCATCTGGGCGATTTGAAAAAATTCATAGACGTGTAGAACGATGTATATTTAATGGAAGTATACAATTGAACGAATTTGGATAATTTTTGCGATTGCTAGACAATAATCAAAATTGGTGAGTGCGTTCCGAAGAAGCCTCAATAATTACACGGTGAGATAATCGGGGGTCAATTAATATGCGCATAATGAAAAATTTAATTCAGAGAGTTACAAACATGTAGAATTTTTACAAAAAGAGTGCAGCTCAAAACCTCAGCTGTTTTGCAGAATAAATTTGTGAAAATAACGAGTAATTATATGGAATTGCATAGGCAAACGGAATCCATGAATTTGTTTGTTTGCGTAAGTACTGATTTTTTTGACAGGTCGTGAAGCCCTTGATGCAAGCAAATGAAACTACATACTTTTAACTCTCTGAATTAAATTGTTCAATATTTTCTGTGCAGGTTACCCCACATTATCTCACCATGTTATTTTTGCGTAACGTAGAATTCTTCTAGAGCATAGGTTCTCAACCTGGGGGTGATATTGCTTATCTTCTGGGGGCGTCATTTATTAAAATTATCAATACAATCACAATGCTAGGGGGCTATAGATCACTCCAAAATATGAGTAAGGGGGCGACGGTCGCAAAAGGTTGTGAAACTCTGTTCTAGAGCAATAATAAAGCATATATTGCTGTGCATATTGAATGTTCCATGTATTTTAAGGTACCCTGCTGTCGTGTTAAGAGATTTTAATCATGTTATCACTTCCTTCCATGACATGTTACGATAACAGCCTATATCATTAGATGGGGCGAGAACGCGTCATTCTTATAGATAATAATGCATTTATACGTGCGTAGACGTTCAAGGTTGTCTGGCGCCTGTGAGTGCAATTCTATTCTTCGAGTTTGTGACAATATATTTCTTTAATACTTTCCTATTATAAAAATAACATTGTTATAATACCTCCTTATTATTCAAAAAAGCTTATTTTACTAAAAAAATTATAATAAGTCATTGATTTCCATACCCATCCCTTTTTCTACGTAGTATGGAGCAAGTGGGACGACAAATCATCATTTTTGGTACATCACAAACTTTATTGTATAGCAATATAGGAATATTGTGATAAATATGTTTCAAAAAACGTCCCATGATCCCCCACTTTAGTCTATAGTGAAAATGCTTAAGTTTTTAGTTAATGAACAGAAATAGTAGGAGCTAATCTGAGAACATTTTTTGGTTTAAACAAAATGCCGATATATACCGATTATTTTTTTAAATACGTCTCACCTCAACCGCTTTCCTCCTCGTTAATACATAAGGTAACAATAGAAAGCAATTCTGCATAATTTAAAGGCATATTTAATATTTTATTATTATTCATAAGTATTCTTAAGTAGCATAAGTATTTATAAGCATACATACAATGCGTATATCGAAAATCCACGTTAATATGTAGCAGTTGATATGTATATCACGTGAAATGTTGTGTCAGTTGATGCATGTCGCTGTCATCTCTTCATATGCATGCAAACACCGCGAGAAGCTACAAGAGCAAGGCAACGGACAAAGCAACCTCGAAATAACTGACGTACTAAATTCAGCAGACGTATTCAACTACTTAATTATTCATCATCATCAGAAGCGTTATCATCGGAAAGAAAATCATAAACTAATGAACTGAACCTTAGTTAGAATTAGTTACTTTAGAGTTAAGTGACACTCCGCAGTCAGTCATCAATACTCCATAACTACAACTTTAATCAATATATTACGAATTACAATAAGCAGACATCGAAACTGCAAACTGCAAGCTCTGCGGTAATTATAATTATCATGGAAGTTTGCAATGCGTCTGTTTGAAACTCACACAATATTGCGGCGATTGTGCCAATGCAGAGCACGATTTATGCGTTGCTTTCGATGAGTATAATCTCGCGCCCTCATAATCCGATCCGTGCGGTCGCGTCACAATTCGCCCATTATCATCGTAATTAATTTGAAAACATGCATGATATGTACTATTAATTGCGGCGATTCGCTGACAATGTGACAAGTGGATCATTCACATGGGAATCAAATAGTTATTGGATATTTTCATACATATCATAACTATACATATCGTGTAGATATATTTTACTGAACTCATTAATTAGTTCTTCATTAATTCCTTTAATAAATTCACCATTGATAGAGGAGGTCAAAGCACTATCACCGTGAATCTAAAGTATTGAATATCTGAAAAGACGCAAATGCGCAAAGACGAACGTGACTGTGAATATCGGCGCGGTTTCAAGCACTCAAGTTCTTTCAGCTTTAGAAAACTTACAAAGGTAATGCTAGCAATTTTAACTTCCTGGCGCAGAACAAAGAGTTCAGCAGATAGTCCTGCTAGTCTCGTACAATCGTAGACGAAAGTTTTTCTCCCGGATACTGAACTCAAAGAGTTCCAATAATTTCGGCTAAATGTTTTCAAGGCATTCAGCTTTCTTTCCATCTGTTTTCGTTAGGAGGCATGTTCATAGGTACACAGTTGAAGGTTCTGTATGTAGATTTGGAACTACAGCTATTTTTTACACTACACCGGTGTACGGTAGAAATGACCCATCCTGCTAGCGCCCTAGTGCAACTTACTAGTAATGCGGAGTTAGCTCTAAGTTTTCGAAAAGTTTCCTGGCTAACTTGCGAGAAACTAGCAGGAAAGTCTCAATTCACGCGGGGATTAGACGAAGAGAGAACAAATTTGTATACAACGCGCAAGGCACAAGTAGGCACAATGGGTAGTTTGTTGCGGAAATATGCAAACGAGCGTGTGTTGTTCACACTGTATTGTTACGAGACGGTAGTTTGCAAAGAATTATTAAAAATCGACACATATCAACGTGAGAAACCTAACTCTAAACTTCCTTCTATTCTAACCTCCATGATGCTTTAAGCTTAACAAGCAGAATGAAAAATTTTAAATTTAATTTAATTCAGAGATTTTTTCAAAAAGAGTGCAGCTGAAAACCTCGTTGCTAAATAAATTAATGAAAATAAAGAGTTTGTTTGCTACTTATCTGGATACTCGCACGACAAATGAATAGTAAAACCTAATTCAAGCAACTAAAGCCGCTCCTATTAAAAGTGCATAGAGCAGGTAGCGGTATTAATACAGTTTTCTTATTATAGAAAATACAATTTATTACCTTCCCAATTGACTGCCATAAGATTAAAAAGCCAGTTGCGGTTCTGAGCTGCACCCTTTTTTGTAAAACTTCTATATATTTTTAACTTCCTGAATTAAAGTCTTCATTATGCGTAGATTAATTGACCCCAGATTATTTCACTGTGTTATCGTGACTTCCGGTGGGAACCAGAAATTGAAAACATTTTTTATACCACACCACACTTGCTGAATATCTGAAACCTTCTATACCTAGTCTTGTACAGCATTATCTCTAAAATTACAGGAGATAGTGGAAGATGGTTTTCAGTATTCGAACAAGAAGGGTCTGGCGTGGCGTATGAATATTTCGAAGGAGTCAAAATTACATGGGTACTTATATATAGGTATTAAAAACATTTTCTATTTACCTATCATACTCCTTGTTGTCCTCATCACACCTCTCATCCTTCATGTCCTTCCAGCTCTTGCCATGCTTGCACGTCGTCACTAAGATGACATCCTGTTCGTTATGCAGATGATACAGCGAGTTCCTCGTCTCCGACCCAATGCCGTGCACATAGCGCTTGCCTTTGAAGCCCAGCAGATAGTTCTTATTCAGGGGGAAATTGTTGCTCACGACAGAGCCTGGAGCACCCCCTTTCTCTGGATGCGTCTTGTGAAACAACGGAATGCTAACATCGAAACCCTGCCTGAGATGCTCCTCCGACATGCTCGCCTTCGCTAGAATCGCCATGCCGTAGTCAAAGTCCAAACCCACCTCCGTGTAGTTGGGCCACGTACCCGAGTACAAGTTGAAGATGATATGGTTCAATCCATTGCTCCACGTGGGTAGGCGCTGGATACGCGACTGTAGATTACGCACATAGTCAGCACTTAAGTTGTCCCTATCGAGGGTGTCTAGGCCAAGGACGAATAAGCATGCTTCGTCTACATTCGGCGTGTAGTACTTCGACTCTCGGAGAACATTGAGCAGCTTCTGATAGGACTGGCTAGGCTCCAGGTTCCCGTCGGACGGATAGACATACACCTTGAACTCATGGCGACAGCGCTTGAAGTCGAAGCATGTCTCCATGCGACAGTCTCGTGCAGGAATCAAAGGCGCGCGCTCCCTGCGCCTTGGAGTGCCTCCTGTGTGTATGTCGCCGCGCACCGTGAACGATGGCAGTGTGTGCAACTCCGCGGGGTGCTCCTCGTCCAGGCTTTTCAACCGATAGCCGCCAAAGTACATAAACACCAGGAAGGCGCAGCACATGAGCAGCAAGTAACGTTTCTTCGCCTGCATAATGTGTACTTACATGCTACATTTTGTATCTATATTCACTAGTCGAGCGCCTCCTGGTGCATGCTGGCGATGAGCTCCGAAGGGACACCCACATTTTAGCCTGTACCCACTATGATTGGGCGCTTAAGAGTTTCTGGTCGGTGGAGGCCTTCGGACACATATTGTGCATTATAGATTAGTATTCACTAATAATCAGATTTCCATGCTGCACTGCTAGTGTCGGGAAGTAGGAGGAAGACGAGTCTTGTTGTTTTTCCCTTTTTTGCACTTAGCGCCTACTGCTGTTCACTCACTACCACACAATTCGCTAGGTGCTATAGGGATACGATGTTCAACTGTTTGCAGCACGCGGTTTCGCTGCCCGGCTGACACACTGGCAGAAAACAAGGCCCGCACAAACGGAATAAACGCCGAGCTTAACCACCCACTGCCTCGCGCGCCCGACCAGCCAGCAAAGTCAGGGCATAAAGCCGAAAACGAACGTGCTGCCTGCATTGAAATCGGATTACGTGTGTACTAACGCTGCAACACACTCGAAGCGATCGAAGTGCAGTCATTTCATAATATATGCAACCCACATTACTCTATATTTATTTGTAAACTTTTAATATATGCAACTTTTCATACAATAAATAAAAATATATGATACCTAACTACTAAGTAGTTAAATGTTTAGGAATTTGTAGTCGTTAGCTTTTAAAATATGCAAGTTTCAATACTTTTAAATTAAAATGACGAATTTTAAATCAATAAATAGATGAAAAATGTAATAATTAATAAAAACGGTAACGTGTGTGTACTTTTATATATAACGCAATACTATATTCATTCCTCTCGAAATTGTTAAATTGTCGTAGTATTTTATGTACTTTCATGCACTTATATGAAAAAATAATTAATTACTAAAATTTAGTAGTATTTAATTTTAAATGCAAAGTTTAAAATAAACAATTAAAACATAATAAAGAATGACTTGTTATTTAGAAAAAATATAAAGAAATCTGCAATATAAAACAATCTGCGTCTCAATAGTTTAAATAGTTGTGGAGAGGTGGCGATGCATGTATTGATTTTACAAACATATAACTAAATTTTGTAAAGTTCAAAACTGAGAATAACACAAAAATAAGAATATGTATATTCCTAACTCAATGGCAAATTAATTACTTCTAATATAAGGCAAGTTTCACAATCCTGTGCAATATGTATTAAAAAATCTAACATTCGATGGTTTAACTTGTTCTGAAGAGATGGCGCTGCAAGCCCTAATGTTATCATCATAACACAAATTATTTTATACATATTTAGTTTTTGTTAATTATTAGAAGTAATTAGTTTCCTTTCTCAAATATTGCGTAATTACTGTTTCACAATATTAGAGAAAGAAAACTTCATTAATTCTAGTTATTAACAAGAACTAAATGTTAAACTTAATCTCCAGAAGTCTACTTCGTTCTCTTATACGGACAAAAAATTTTATTGTAACAATTGAAACCATGAAAGAACAATAACATTAGAATCATTCACATTTCGAAGTAAAATTATTTCTTTAATGTACGTTGTTTCTCAGCATGTATGACAACCTGATCATCCACTTTCAACCCTTTCCGTTTCCGAATTTCCTTTCTTAAAGTTGCAGCTCGTTTCGATGCATCTGCATTTTCATTTTCCTCATCATCATCGTCCTCGACCTCTTCAAAGTTATAATATGGGTCACCATCAATGATCTGTGAAGCAAAACAAAACAAGCGTTAGCTATATCTTCGCCCTCCTTCATATCTCAGGTCTCTCACGAAGAGAAGAGTCTTTCTTCTGTTTACCTCATAATGACTAAATCTCAAGTTGGGATTTGCTTGTCCGCTCGTCGTCTTGCGGATCTCGTTGGCAAAGCCGTGACTCTCAGCGACAGGAATCTGCGCCTTGACGAGGAAGGTCTTTTCCGCATCGTCCATCCCGACGGCGTCCAGCACTTTGCCGTGCCGCCGGCTCACGACCGAGTAGACTTTCCCTGCGAAGCAAAGAGAAAACAAATTGAGCATCTTGCACTTCTCTGTGCACGGAGCTGTGGCTAATTGCAATCATTAAACCGCAAGTTCACAGCTTCAAAGCCGGGCGCGACCATGCGGGTCAACTTGCGATGTTTTTCTTTAATTAGAGAAATTGGCGTGGAAATTTCACGTGACTTTGCATACGCCGTTGATGGTATTATATGTATCTATGCATATGAAAATAGAAGTTTCACTTTAATTGTCTGAGAAATTGATGTACTAATCAGTCGTCACTCGTCACTAGTCACCAAGCAGGCAATTAGAAAGAAACCGACATATACTTTGCCTGTTGCATTGCATGACACACATTTACGCCATCCAATTGCCATTAGCGTCTCCATGTGGCAGGAGTATGTTCTCGCTCTTAATCGAGCCATCAAACAAAAGAACAAGCAAGATTACCGATGTATTACACGCCATTACCACTGCATTGATAATCGAAACATTTTTTGCGCTGCTTTCCAACGCAGAACTTTTCCGCCGCCCCATCAGTTCGTCGCTAGTCGATTATCGAGCGTATCAGCACGTAATCGATTCGCGATGCAAACCGCGAGGAATTTCCTTCCGTTATTATTTCATTTCGCATGCGAAACAGTCCACGATCGCAATTACCGCTGTTGTAATAAGCGCAAGCACACTACAGTATATAATGTATGCAGGACAAAAACAATCACAAAAAGAAACAACAACAACTGTATCGCGATCGGCGTCACAATTACAATGAAATTTCTTCATTCTTCATGCGCGCTTTTTCGGAGTGTAGGCAAGATCATCTCCTAGTCGTGTCCTAGGCCAGAAAAATACGCAATCGTCGTGGTGGCGATTTTTTGTGCCCGCGCATCGGTGGCTCATTATTAGGACGCGATGGAGCGTGCATTGCACGATTCGCCAGCAAGAGCATTTAAAACGCGACCGCAAGCTGCCAACCTTGCCGAGGATGAAGAAGAGACTGCGAGCGACGTCGCACTTCATTTGCCAGCGATTGTTGTCAGCGCGCGATCATTATTGCGCGCAGAGAACAGGACTTAGAGTTGGTCTTCACTTACGGTTTCTTTTCAACGGTTCTCCCCGGTTCACAAAGCCAATCGTTCGACAGTTTTTCATTTTTCCGCTACCAGAGCACACAAAGAGGGGGTGTCATTAAGTAAATAATTACACGGAATAATTCAGCTCCTTGTGCCCTGTTATACAATACGCAAGTTGTTTATGCCCTTTTGTGTGAAATTCTGATATTCCCAAAATAAATCGATCCAAACATCATTTGCATAGGTACTACGATGCCTTTATCAGCTCGCAGCATCCGTTTAGATGTAAGATTACTCGGTTCAAAACCAGCTACTTCCACAAGCCCAACTACAACTACAACGGCATTTGATCAAGATGGGAAAATCGACAAATGTGAGAAACTAACAGACAGGCTTCTTCTTCCATTGCTTCAACGTAACAACACAACGCTCCAACAAAAGTGTATGTAGAAAATAACAAAATAATCAAATTCTGCTGTAATCTAAGCATTCCTAGCTCAAGTGCTAGTGCTAGTTGAATCCGCTTTCGATTCTCCAGGCATGCGGACCTGCAATGTAATATGAACGCTGCAGAATCACCTCCCTGAAAGCGATCTCTACTGCAAGTCGACAACTCTACAACTCTGGAAAACATTGTGGTGCATTCGCAGCCGCTATGCGAATAATTCCCCCACACGTAAAAATGCTCTATCAATAATGGTAGCAATATACAATCAATTTTATCGCGAGGCAATCATCTGCAGGAACGCGCCAATGCTAAGAACGCCGGAGATGAGATCGCCACACACGTACAGAATGCGTATATTATAGCGGGAAAATAAAACGATGCGTGAAAACGCGAAATCAGAATGCAAATATAAGTGGCGAGATGGCATGGTGGCGTGAGATGATGCACCTATCCATGGTGGGACAGACTGATAATGACGAGGATATTACCAGTACTACGTTTGGCAGCATTGCAGAGGTGGCTTACACATGCGCGCATCTAGATAAATTTCAATTATCAAACTTTCTTTAGGCTTAAGCCTCATGACCAGAGCTCGGATTATATGTATTATACATAAGTGCATATACAATTGCATATTTTCCATGTTTTATAAGATAATTGCATATTTAAAGAAAAATCCTAAAATCGTGCATTTATTACATATATTCTATAAAATTAAGCATATTTTCCACTATCCACAAAAACAAATATTATTAAAATATTAAAGCAAAAATTATGTTTATAATGTCCATTTTAAATTACATTGCCATTGCCTTATCTAAATTATAAAAACGGACATATCGGATTATTGAGATTGTTGAAGATATTTTGGAAAATTCAAAAGCATATAAAATTAAAACTAAACGCAATTAAGCGAACATTGCGAAATACCCATTTGTATTATATAGCTGCCAACAAATTAAATTTTGATCCGTTAACTAGTGTACAAGTCCCAATAATATTTTCTGAATCTAAATCCATTCTACACGCTACTTATGCAACGATAGATTTAAAATTTGTTAATATTTGCCTGATATAGGCAAAATAGTAGATCAATAAAAGAAGATACCTTAAAGTTAACTGGTCTTTCCAACCCCTCCTGGGTCGCGCTCCAAAAATGGTTAGTATTTAAAAGATCTTCGAGTCTACTAATGCTTCAGCACTACACTACTTCAGACTACATATAATACATTTGTAATAAAGTGCATTGGAAGTATTTCTAATGGTATACCTGATGTTTTATTATAATTTGTTTAAATATTTTCGTTTTGAGAAGATTTAGATTCGCGCATATTTAAGAGAATATTTTGTACTTTTTTGGAGCATATTTGCTTGCATATTTTGCCATTTTTAAGTGCTTATATATCAGAGCTCTGCTCATGATTAATGGAAACTTACTAGTTTCTGTCCTGTTTAAATCGATAGTTAAAAATATATATTTCACGAAAAATGTCGATGTCCTAAATCAAATAATACAAATATTCACTACAATTTTTCTTCTAAATATTGATAAAGTCATATTTTACGTCCGACACAAGACACTGTTGAATCGAATACTGAAAACTATTTCCGAAATCTGTAATATATTTAGAAAAGGAACTGTGAACTCCCTTAATCCATCGTCTGTGACAGCACATTCTTCAAAATTAAGAGATATGGGTATCCGGTTTTCAGAATCCGTTTCAGTAGAGTTAACAACTGTTAGGGTTAACAACTTCCGATATCATCTATATCTCTTATATGCGGACGGACGGTTTTCTATATTTTCAGAAGCTTAGCTAGGTTTTGTTTACAGGAAAGGGTGGGCTAGTGAATTCAACGAGGTTAATTCGAGCAAAATATGATTTGCTTCGATTTGTTTATTGAATGAACGTGTATAGTCTAGACATTGCAATATTTACATAACGGTGAAGTCATAAAGTATGTAGATCAAAGAATTGAGAACGAACTGTCCCTATTAAATAGGAGACTACTCTCATGCAAGATCTTCAACTATTATGAAATATACATATAAGGACTTACTTGTACATAAATGAAAATGTTCAAAAAATATCATATTAACTTTACATTTGTATAAACCTTCACGCCAAATAATATTCCTAATAATCATGCCTGGTAATATGCATTACGCGATGCATATGTAATTGCATAGTTACCACGTTTTTAAAAATAAACGCATATTTATGGGAAAATCTTAAAATCGTGCATTTATTACATATATGAGAAGCTACCCTAGACCATTTAGAACCATTTCAGCCACAATCATTTTACTCCAAGTCTCTCCGATTTTTTATTGACCTTTTATCGGTTTTGATGAAAAATCCCGAAATAGTTCAATTGGTTGTAAATAACTGCCAGTTCTATTAGTATAATGTGTAAGTACAATTAAAAACCACGTTAGCCCCATGTAAGCGACTGAATGTTTCTCTTGCAGGAATTTCACGGGCGTTTGCACGCCACGCTGTTATCGTGAGTTGACAACTGCTACGATATCTGTTGGACATAGTCCGTACTCTCGGGCGTAGAGAAATTTATACATTATATATGATTGTAAGTGAATACAACATTGTATTCCTGCAAGAGAAAGATTCAGTCGCTTACATGGGGCTAACGTGGTGCAAACCTGGAGATTCAAGTCTCATCGGTAGCTGAATTTTTCTCAAGCTTTAATTTCGTAACAATAGGAGAAAGGCATTTCAATAATTACACAGTGGGTGACTCGAAAAGCCGCTCGATTAATTCTAGTATAGAAAAATTCGTAATTTTTTGCTTTATTTTTTGCCATCTTGA
>JAODVP010095664.1:0-11071 GCA_025400035.1 Tetradonia laticeps
TTTCCTTATAACGCGAATTCGGTTATAACGCGGAATTCAGCCCGGTCCCTTGAATTGCGTTATATCCGGATTCCACTGTATATATTCACAAGTTAATTCGCTTACATTTTAGCCACACTTGTTTGAATCTCGCATAATTGCGGCACAATTGTTTTTTCTTTATAAATCACTTACAACACTCTATATATGTACACCATGCATTCTCATTTATTTATTCGTTTCTTCATTTTATTATTTGTTTCCGTTTTATCAATCTAGGCAAATGACTAACTACTTACGCTTTGTGCTAGGTCCCTACCAACACATTGCTTTCTTTCCATCTTCTCTAAAAGTGTAACAAACATTAAACCCTACAACTACGGGCAGGCCCATCAGGATGATTTGTAGATATAATATAATAATTGCAACATATGCGTACTAGCGTGAGAAGTACCATCCTTTGTTCACTTCCTGTGCCATCAAGACGCGTCCGTCATTTGCATCGAAATTTCATTGTCGATTGTTATAAACAAAATGGCGTCATTAGCGACAGCGCGAGCGCGCTGAACAATTAGCGCACAAATGAGCGGACAAATGCTGGCGCGCTGGAGATAAGAAAAATTCACGCGTACGTATCTACCAATCTGAAAATTGTTAAATGAAGAAAAAGCGTTGTACAAAAGAGTTTCACACGTTAACACACCCTGCCTCATCATTTAGCGTGCGTTAACGTCGACCAACACTTAACACTAAATACAGCATTAAACAATTACTCAAAAAGTTTCATTTATGCCGGAGTAAAAATAGAGCAGCGTAGTTTGTGGAGGAAATGAAACAATAATTAGGAGAAAAACGTTTAGCTTTATCAATATGTTCGCACATCGTTTAAGTTCAACCGCTTTGTTTCTTCGTTTATGGATGCCATTCATTGTTCTAGTTGAATTTTTTTAGTTGTTCTTAACTGTACTTACCTATTTTATTTGTTTCTAAAGTGAACATAATTTGAAGAGCGAATAAAGCGCGCGGTACGTAACAGGAACGATTACAAGATAATTAGTCATTTGTTGCGCTTGTATGCCTCGAAGTGCAGTTGTGTGTGAGTGCGGGCGAAGTCATTAAGTCATTAATATTTGTCAGCCTTTTTGTAACGTATGTTACGTGTGAACCGCACGCAGGAGGAATTAAAAGAAACACGTCGCGCGGCAAAGTGACATTAAGATCAGCACGTAAATGTCGTTTGCTTTTTCTATATCACGAGCAGTTACTTAGGTAACTTATTGCTACCCGCGTGTTATATATAACATGCAGATGTTGAATACTAGGTATATACAGGGTGAATCAGAACTCTACCAACAAACTTCCAGAGGATGATCAGGGAAGTGTTCTGAATATTTTGATATTAGGAATGTATAATAATAACTCCGTAGCGAACTATGGGAGACTCAGAAAACATCCCTGCTCAACCTTTGGTAGTTTGGTAGCAAAGTTCCGACTCACCCTGTATATACGTATTTCGTATGTGACCGTCCGATTGGGAAACAAAAGGTAATAAGTAAGACGTTAACTTAAAAGCTGCGACGCAGACTTGAATGACGAGAGACAATAGACCAGTTCACAGCAATTTGTTTACGTATGATGGAGATGTATTCGCATATAGTGTGTGCATCATTAGCAATTATGAGTGCAGGTTACGAATATGCTTTATGAAGCAGTAGCACATAGTGTAAAAATTTGCTCAGACAGTAGCTTGTAATTTGGTTGCTACTCACAATCACTTGAACATTTTTATGTGTGTTTAATTTTTGTAGAACAATTCACATCAAAACTTTAGAAATTTTTAATCAACTTCGCACTTAAGATTTGTACATTTTAACTTTAGGGTAAATAAGTAATACACCATTAATATTTAATTTATCTGCTAAAATTAAGTATTTGATAGCAATTTTATTTAAATATTATATTGAACAGTTATTTTTCCATGATTTGCAGTAACATACGCTTTTCCTTATTTTTAAAAAGTATTACTTTTCACTACTTTTTTGAATATCTACATTATATCATCTTGTCAGTCTTTTAGCTAGTGGTGGGTTGAAAATTGTGTTTGCTTATTTTCGGCAAATTGAAACTATTTCATGATTATGTATTGAAAAGACTGATTATATATATACTTCAAATTAATAAACGAATAAAATGTATTTCCCATTTATCAATAGTGCTTATTTATTTAAATATCATCAGAGCTTTAATATAATTGAAAATAATATGTAAAAAAGTCTGATTTCAAGCAAACATTGAAAGAATTTCTCAAACTTATAAGAAAGATATAAATATATTTTTTTTATCATTACTAGTAAAAAAAAATTAATATAGTATATTAAAGTATGAATGGATTATGAGGGCTTTCAAACACGCACGCTCGAAATAGAATAAGTGTTTCAAAGTCCAATTATCCACGAATACTTTAAGGTATTTTCTTTCATTGGTATGCTATTTTGCTAATTCAAAGGAGATATCAACTAAAATGGAAATGTTTATGAATATATATTAATATCGTATATCTTTTGTTGTCATGGATAGTGTGTTTGCATAACAATCGTAATTGATTGGCACAGACTTGTTTTGTTGAGGTTGTCATGGTAATTAAAAACACGGGCGTGTCTGATACTTCACAATACGCACGCTACGGCGTGTTAGATATAAGCATAATAGTGTACCAATGATAGAAAAGACTTTAAAGTGCTTACTTTAAACTAGCATACCAGGTAATAATTTTCAAATATTAATTTAGAAATTTTTCTTGGAGAAATCTAATGGATGGTTCATAAAGTAAAATATTTTTTTCATTGCATCTAATATTCATTTTCTGTTATGTAGAATAGTATATATCTCGATCATTTTTATGTTATTATTTAAAATATGAAAATATTGTAGATTTGGTTATACATTTCTTATTGTTCTAAAATATTTCTAGTATTTGTTATTTTTGATATTAAAAGATTAAAGAATACCGGAAGGCTAACTTTTATAATAAGTGGTGTTACTTTTGGCATATATAGGATTAATAAAATCAATATATTTATTTCATTTAGGAATATTTATTTAAAGCTAATAAAGTAAATCAATTTTTAAAAATAATTTTGGTTATGTTATTATACAGGGTGGGTCAGAATTCTACCAACAAACTACCAGAGGTTGATCAGGGATGTTTTCTGAGCATTTTGATACTTATGGTCTCCGATGGTTCGTTACGGAGGTATTGGACTTTCTTTTTATATAGGATTGAGACAAAGAGAATATTTTTGGAAGCAGAACTCGAGCGACAAACTTTCAACGATTGACCAGGGCTGTTGCCAACTATTTTGATATTAGGAACATATAATCTCCGGTGAACCCTTCCGGAGTTATTTCAATTTATTGTTGTGCAGAATTGTGGTACAGAGGATTTACATGTAATACATGAAGAAACCATAACACAGCCGACACACTTTCAGAAGTTGATTGGGGATGTAGCCCCAGCAATTTGATATTAGGAACATATGCTCTCAGGCGACTTGTTACCGAGATATTATTGCAATTTCTTTTAGAGTAAAATCGTGCAATTACAAAACAACAAAGGGAAATAACTCTGCAAGGAAGCATCTGACACCACACATTCCTGATATCAAAATATTCATAAAACTTCCCAGATCATCCCCTAGAAGTTTGTTGATGAGTTCTGACCCTGTATAAAGTAATATGTTTAATAGTGCCTACTATTAAGCACATAATAATTTCGTCTCTAACATCATAATAAATAGCTGCTTAATAAAGAAGAAGAAATTCTTCAACTTATAATTAAGAGGATCGTTGGATTGGTACCTAATTGAAACGTCTCTAGAAATATGTTTTTTATAAATCTTAAAAGAAGTGTGATTGTCTAGTATTGAAAGAGAATACTTCCATAAGGCAAAAGCAGTTTTACGTTTTAGAAAATTTGACAGTAAATTTTATATATGTATGAATATAATTTATTTAATTCTTGTAAGAAAAGTATTGTTCCGGTTTTATTACCATTTAAACTGTTTTAAGTTGATAGCATTTTGCAATCTTCGGTTGTTCATTTGATAATTTGGCATTTTCTAATTATCGAAATAATTTATGCTACAAGAGCAGCTTATGTTTACTATGTCTATGGTTTCAACTATGATCTAAATATCTCCACAATAATTTAATTTTATCAGTAAATAAAATATTACGATTAAATTGATTTTCTTCTAAAGTAAAGATATAAAGTTCTGCAAATTATAGTGAAAATAGAGAACAAAAATGTTGTCTTAAAC
Organism: Tetradonia laticeps; assembly: GCA_025400035.1. Classification (NCBI taxonomy): domain Eukaryota; kingdom Metazoa; phylum Arthropoda; class Insecta; order Coleoptera; family Staphylinidae; genus Tetradonia; species Tetradonia laticeps. The sequence goes on from JAODVP010095664.1 coordinate 4,299, forward strand.
ATAATTTTATTCCATAAGATCATAAAATTTTGTACATTAAAGCATTTAATTTTAAGTTTCACATCATTATTTTAACTAAATCGATTACTTCATTGTTATTAATAGAAGGGAATAAGTTGTAATATTTAGAGCGAAAATATGTAATATCAAAACAGGATTTAATTTGTATAGTTATGAATGAAGGAGTTAATTGGAATTATTTAATATAAGGATGTTGGAAGTGTTTGGTTTATTGAACCATTTTCAGATTTTACTGAATGTAATTGAATTAATATTAGGTTCATATATGACTAAGTATCAGTATCACGACTAAGTGGAATTTTCGAAACATTATTTATTTATAAAATACAGATATCAATTTATAAATTTTAGGTCGACCATATAAACTTTAGATTTAGTCTCATTGATAAAATTTTCAGATATATCACTATAATTAATTAATTAAAATTAAAAAATGGGGTGAAATGGGGGAAGACGGGCCAGTTGCTGTTCGTTTCCTTCATCTGGTTGATTTGAACAAATTCATTTAATGCAGGCACACGAAATTTGAGCGAATTTTGATAATTATTGTGATAGCTGGACAATAAAGAAAAATAATGCGTGCATTTTCATAATTATTTTCGAACAACGTAGATTTCTTCTACAGCAATAATACTTTTGCATTCTCTCCTAAAAAAAGATGAATATTGATATTGTGGCAAGAGACTTTAGTTGGCGCGTTTAATGGGCTTTCCAAAATGGTATACCACTTACTAAATTATTCATTAGATGATGAGACCAAAAATGATATTCTTACGAATGTCGATATTACGCTTATTCTTCGTTAGTAATAAAACTTTTTCAAAGTCATCCAGGCTTTCCATAAAGTGGGTAAGGTGTATTAAAGTGATTGTTACGTTAGGGGTACATTTTGAGTTGTACTATTTTAGCCTTCCGTTGCAACCTACCAAGTCCTTTGATCTTTCGAATGAAATGCCCAATTTCATTCAAGCTTCCCCCATACGTGTTGTAAATTGATACCTTACGCTTATTTTAACGCATTTAAAGTCTTTGATGATGGCTGACATTATGAGGAACACGTCGAAGAACGATATAGCATGTGGAACAAGTTTGGGCAGAACATACTGCAGGACAAACATACTGCTGAATTTTTAGTTTTTCATTCATGGAGCGCCTAGATGTCATTATTTTGAGAGGGTTTTATGACTAACTAATACTATACTAAACTTGTAGATTAATAAGAAAAACATTTTCGTCTCGGAATCTATGAAATAATTTAGTATGTGTTTAGTATATACCATTTTGGCAAGCCCATTAAATGCGCCAACTTTGGAAGTCACCTAGCGCAATGTCAAGGTTCATCATTTTTCAGGAGAGACTGCCAAAGTTTATTGATGTTGTTTTTTCAATCATAATTTGACGTAAAACGAATATTTTCTGGATATCCAAGCTAACTGCTTGCAAATTTTGAATTGGAATTTGTAGGGACATTACTGAACATCACTCTACCAAAAAACAATGAGAAAAGAAGTGATTTATAGGCACAGTAATCAAAAACATCATATTTACAAGATTCGCTTTAAATGGCTACCACTTTGAAAGTACATGCGATAGAATTTTAATACATATTTTTTGAAAACCATCGAAACCTACGCTACCTATGGATTACGGCTTAACGTAGAGTTTCAGGATACCCTGTATATTTAAAATTTGAAAAGATTTTGAAGATAGAAATTTTTCTGATATTTCGATGTAAATTCAATTATTTATGGCTTAAACTGTTCAGCTTCATCCGAAGATCTTCTTAAGATCTTCTTATTTAATGAATAAAAAGGTATAAATATTTTTAAGGCAGAGGTTCAATCCTTTTAAATTAAATGGTCTCCGCTGGTTCGTAGATGTGTCTAGATGCTGAACCAATTAATTCTAACTAATTTATAAAAATGATCTTTTTAGGATATATAAATAATTTTAAGAAGCACTGGAAACCTTGCCGTGATTCAACCTACAGACTTTCAGCTTTATCTGGATTTACCTGGGAACACTAACATCTGTCTTCTCTAAATATCTTCACTTCAATATTTTCACACAATTACTTCAAATTAGGGCATATCAAAATTAAGAAGGCATTGGTAACATTTCCAAACATTTGACACAACATGACAACAATGTCATTTTACCTCCTAAATCAGTTCGAAATCATGATAATGTAAATATTTTCTATTAAATTTCCTTTTTAAATAAATATTTGACACGATGATTGAAGAAAACATTGGGGACGGTTATGGCCTGGAAGAAGCCAATCGCCGCCGCTTAGATGAAATGGTACAACATTACCGCCATCAACTGCCTCAAGTATATGCAAATTACAACAACCATATTAATCTTCAGGATGAGTCCGGCTCATCATCAGATGACAATGATAGCTATGATGATATGGGTAACGGGGTGTATCGACGACGCCATCGCCGACGCTGTGTGCCTTATGGTGATCAGCTTAGGGAAGCATCACCCGATCCTCCGTATGGGGCATGTTCGGCGTGCATGGTAATTTTATTTGGGATGTGTTTCATTATAATTGCATCGTTGGTCAATTTAATGTCGGCTTCTCCTGAGGATATCATGGAAGTGAAGAGGGCTTTAGCACGTCTTTTAAATCTCTTCAAATACTAGAAAAATTGCGTTTGGGATGAAATAAATTTTTCTTTTTATGTTTATGTTTTTTATTTACCTATTATAATAAAGGAGTTAATAGAGTGAAAGGGGGGAACACGGTCCAATATTGATTATAATATTGTAACATGAAATCTACCTAGGTGGATTATAAAATTCTGCAATATAAGAATGATATTGACAGAAAACGAATAGGTTAAACTCTCGTCACGAAAGTTTATTAGGAACCCAGCAGTTTGTTCTGATTTAATTCCCGGAAAGATTGCTTGAGTAGCCCTTTACTATCAGCGGAAACCAACTATGAACCTATAATAAAAACTGGCAAATACAATTTGTAAGAGGGCAAGAAGTGCAGTTACGATCGTGCAACTTGCGGGCAGGATTTGGCCGCCAACAGCTCGAGCAGCGCATCTCTTCGGCCCGCGAAGGCGCATGCAGCCGAGCGTGACGACCCCGTGGATGCATTATTTCTTAAACTCATTTTACGTCGTACAATGCGTTCACTACACGCGCATATATGTTTTTCAATTTAATTTTCAGCGGCGGACGTGTATCCAATAACCAATCAACAATAACCTTGCCTCCGATCCACATTAACATCATTAACATCATGCGCGACTGCATCTCCGCCCTTGATTTAAGATCAACAATCAAGCAGGAGCAGCAATTAATCAATTATTTTGTTTCAGTTGGCGTGCAGAAGATGCAGAAGGTCGGAAGTCGGAAGTTACATATTTCTGAACGTAAGTACGTTTAAATTAGCTGCGTGTAAATTAAGCGCGGGGACATAAATATAAATAAATATAAATAGGAAGGAAACCATGTGGCACATCGACGTGCCTCCCGAATTTTCCACTGCCGCGAAATTCAATTAGCAAGGTGTCTGTTTTTAGTTAGAGCGCTCTGCGCCGTGTGTGCGCTTCGTCGCCCTCGTGCAGTATATTTACGCGCCACGCTGGTTATTATTGTATTAATATTCACGTCCGTACGCATGCGGTTGTTCGTCGTTTGGTTTTCGTCTTAACTAGGAACACACGCACCATGCCAAATATTCCGGGAAGAATTTGATACGCACTGACAAATGATGGGGCTGGATTTCATTCAAACTAGCATACAACGTTTGGGATGTTAGGGTTGGGGGTTTATTTCATGTCAAATCAACACAACTACAATAAAAAAAATTCTTAATTTTTCTGATTTTAATAAAATTTAACACATTTATTGTTTATGCTAACAATAAGACTAGTCAATAGGGAGGAACGTATAGGTATATTTATTTATCCATAGCAATATGGGACAGTGGGACTAGTTGATACAAAAATTATTTTTAAGCTATGGGCATGCGCGGCTCAAGCGGGTGATTGAAAGACTGTCCCCGGACAGTGGCGCAACCTTGCGGATACTTTCAGAACTAAGCGATAGGTAGTTTCTATGCAATGCAACAATAGTAAATTCAACCATAAAAAGTAAATTTTTGGATTCTTTTTTAGTGCGACCGTTGTTGTTTGTATGTAGTTGACATTCTGCTTTATAAACTATCACATTTTAATAAGCAGTTTTCGAAAAGTAAATTCATCTATGTTTTATTTACTAAGTCATTGTTTATTAGAGGTTATGTTAATTATAAAAACACGAGATCGTTGGGGATAAGTATCAATAATATAATCAAATTATTCAAATTAATATGTAAAATGAGAAACATTTTAATTTTTTTGGTAATTATTATAAAAAAGTAATAAAGATATTTTTTTGAATTGTGCATAGTAAAAACATTGCTTTATTTATTTAATACCGTTTATTTATTTATAACCCAATGGCCCTCTTATCAGTATCAACTTCCCCATATCGATGTCAACTTGGCCCGGTGTGCGGTATGTTGACACAATTTGTCTCGTCTAATAAAAATCTCTTTTATGTAAAGTTTTATGGGTTTTTACTCAAAATAAAATTATATTTAGGTAAACATAACCTTTATCTATGAGAATCTGATTTTTAAAGTGAAATAATACGTAATAATAAAATAATAAGTAAGAAATAATACTATTTTGTAATAAAACAAAAAGTGAAAAGTGTCTCAACTAGCCCCACTCTCCCCTACGTCTTTAATTCCTGTTGTTTGCGCCGTATGCAGACCTAATTTAATAATTATGGATCTGTAAAATTTCAATAACTTCTTTCTAATGGCAGTGATAAATTCATGTAGGTAGTGAAACTCTAAAACTTTATTCGTACTTTCTTCTTTATTATGGTGGCCGGTCGGAAAATATGCTCATCGTAAGAATTTTATGGCCGCCCCTGTTAGTTAAGGTGGTGTCAGTTGATACAGGTGTCGATTGTTAACACAGGATTGCCACATTTCTGGAAATCACATAAATTAGGGAATAGTAAGGGAAAAAATTGGTCAGAGAAATCAATATTGCTTTGTTTTTTAATATTGGCACAATCAAGTCAAAAAACAATATTGGTTTGAAATAGGAAAATATTTTTAATTAGCCAATATTGTTTGGTGTTCACAAAAAAAGCTGTGTCAAAGACAAACACAAGGAAAAAAAGGAACAAAATTGTTTAAAAACCCACGGAAAACTAGAAGGAATTATGTGGAAGTCAGGGAAAAGTCATAATAGGAGAACTTCGTTTGCGCATGCGCGCCCCAAAAGCGTAAATAATATATATTTAAATAATTTGTTCAAATCAAGTGGAACATATTTGTTATAGTTTATAACTTGAAAATTAAAATAAAAGATTTTACATAACTCTTTTAGCGCATCCGCGTTAAAAACAGCAAAATATACAGAGGGTCAGAACTCTACCAACAGACTTTTAGCGGATGATCAGGGAAGTTTTATGAGTATTTTGATATCTGGAATGTATAGTATCCGATGGTTTCTTGCAGAGTTATTCCACTTTGTTGTTCTGTAATTGCACAATTTTACCCTAAAGAATTAACCTAACCCCTAACTTCAAATTACTCGGACTACATCCACAATTAACCTCTGAAAGTGTGTCGACCGGGTTGTGGTTTCATCATGTATTGCATGTAAATTCTCTTTAGTGTAATTCTGCACAACATTAAATTGAAATAACTCCAGAAGGATGCACCGGAGACTATATGTTCTTAATATTGAAATAGTCAGGAAACATCCCTGATCAATCGTTGAAAGTTAGCCGGTCGAGTTCTGCTTCCACAAATATTCTCTTTGTCATAATTATATACAACAAGAAAGTCAAATAACTCCGTCACAAACTATCGGAAAGTAAGTTCCTGATATCAAAATACTGAAAAAACATCCCTGGTCAACCTCTGGTATTTTGTTGCTGAAGTTCTGACTCACCCTGTATAAACTAATTGTGACAAACAAGGTAAGCAAGTGTATTATTATACAAGTTACAGTGTAACTGTGCAAAAGAAAAGCACAAGAAAAACTGTATTTAGCAGGTCTACTTTTCCTTGTGTAAAGGTTTCAAAAAAAGGGGAACAAAATTGATTAAAACTCAGGGAAGAATTGTCAGGGAATTCTCGCGATAGTATGTATAAGATTTATAGTTAAAAACTTAAAATAATATAATTTTGGAGAACTTCTTTTGCGCATGCGCGTCAAAAAACAGTAAATTAAATGTAAACTAATTGTAATAAACAAGGAAGGCAAGTGTATTATTATACAAGTTATATAAGAAAAAAATTTATAATAACTTAAATAATTTAATTTTGTAGAAGTTTTTTTGCACATGCGCATCAATAAACAGAAAATATTTAAATTAATTGTCCAAATCAAGTGGGCCTTTTTATTAGTTATAATTTAAACCTTAAAAATTAAAAAGCAATTGCTTTCGGCGAACATATTTTGCGCATGCGCTTCAAAAAATAGTAAATAATATTTAAAGCAATTATTTATATAAAGGAAGTCTTTGTATGAGTTATAATTCAAGAACTTAATAATGTAATTGACTTTCGGATTTTCGAGAAATTCTTCTGCGCATGAAAAGATTACAAATTAAAGGAGTTATATATATATAGTAAAACCTCCCTTTGTGGACACCTAGCAAATGTGGACACCTCCCAATTGTGGACACTTTTGGTGGGTCCCGGCAGAGTCCCATAT
>JAODVP010095675.1:0-29055 GCA_025400035.1 Tetradonia laticeps
ATTCGAAAAATTAAGGAAACAATGGTATGGTTGAACTCACAATTTTTTTCTCTACGAAATATCTAAATACATAAATTCACTTTTGCTCTAAACTGATTAGGGAAGCCAATAATTAAACTTTTCAAAATTTACATTGAAATCCCTATGCTGCGTCATTCAAGTCACCACCCGATATAATAGAGTACAATAAGAATCGCAGACTTCGTAACTTTTAGAATATAGCCTGTAAACATTGTCGTTCACGAAAACTATGACAATTTTATGTACAGTAGTCTCTCGCTAATTCGGACCTCGACAATTCGTAAATCTCTGTTATTCGTACGAAATGCTTGGTCCTTTGAAATAACCTCTACAAATCATAAAAACTTAATGTATTTTAGCATCCCTCTACAAATCGTACATAATTCAGAGCTCGGACGAGCGTGTACGATCGGCTTCACCCTCTAGAAATCGTACGTAGCTCGTCTATTATTTTTTTGTTGCCTTGAAGAACAAGCTCGATTTCATGGCCAAGAATTACGTGATTTTTTAGAGGCAAGAGTCGTTGACGATTTTAGTGTTTAGGATTTCATCTATAATTCGTAAGAAACACTCAGTCCCCTGAGTTACGAATTATCGAGATTCTACTGTATTTACATAAAATTCCAATCAACCGATTGAATTTATATTTTAACTAAAATTACCACGGTAATTTTCGTAAAATACACAGGCAACACCGGTCAACAAAATGAGAACAATAATCCACCACACTTTTATTATTTTAGTCACCCTAAATTCAGATGCGCAAAGGATAAAGTACATGTCAGTTTCCTCGTGTGGTAATTTACTGTTGAATACTGAATTTTTCGTTTCATTAATTTTACGATTCGGAGGAATGATGATATATAACGTTAATCGTAATATTTAATTATATGGTATCTACTACTCTTCTTATAACATTGGTAAAAAATATATGTACTTCTATATTATACATAATACATACAACAAAATTGCTGTTGCGTAAATTCACGTGCAAGAATATAAACATTAAATTCTTTTTATAGTTAACAAAAAGAAATAACATCATATTTATTTGTATGTATTCAAAGGTTAGTGAACACTTAGGACAATTACTTATTTCATTATAACTAGTTAAGTGTTATGACATTTACCGAATTTGATATATGAGGCTTTCCTTCATCCGGAATCAACGTAAATATATATGGAAACACAACTTCAATATAATCTATGATGCTTGAAAAATAACCATCTTCCAAATATTGGTCGTAGAAAACACTTTGCATTTGTCGAAAACCTATCAATTTTATGTTTCTGAATGTTAGAATAAACTATATCCATAAAATAATTCATAATCAGGAAGTTTATATACTGTGAAAATGTAACTAATGTTTAACAAAATCTTCCATAAAGCTAGAAAGTTTGGTCGGCTTTCCGGCTTTGAATTGTTAGTATGAGAGAAAACAGAACTTGTAGCAAGTGCGATTGATCAATTATGGATTAACCTACATCAATGTCTCAAGGAGGCTTACAGTATGCTATATCAAGCGTTAGAATCTCGTGTTCATCACATAATAACAAATTGCACTGAACAAGCCATTGAACTAACCTACATATTCCCAATTTACTATTTATGAGCAAGAAGAGATCAATTTCTCTAAAACTTGAGATTTCTGTACAAAGATCGTTTTGTAACAGTAAAAATAAATTAAGAAAATTGAAAGTTTTGTACAATTGTTCAAGTTTAGAAAAAGTAAGTTAAATTAAATTAACTACAATATCCTTATATTAATTTCAGATATGCCATAAACCTAGGTACTAAAGAAGATCTTTCGGCAATATTTTTTGCTTGAATTCCCACTCAGGCGGAATTTATATAACAATGAATTTGCAGGTTGATTATAACGTGCAACTATCTACTGCACACACACTCGAGTCTTGCGGTGAGCAAACATACTGGTTGTAATCGAGATTGCCGGATGATTAGTAGGTCAGACTGGACCAGGACTAGGTCATTCTGCTTCTAATGTCTATCTACTTTGTCTGCTGGCTAATACCGTAGAAACATGCTGCTAGCCGCCGCGACTTTATTATATATGAGCATGCTAATGCAACGAACACATGATTGAAAACATAGTCACAGCTAAATTTCTGGAAATGTTTAATTCATTTGAATAAATTATTGTCTTTCTGAGGTGGGCATTGAGGATTAGTAATCAAGTATATATTTTTTTGTATTTGGCACAGGTTAAGGACTGAGTAATGAGTGAAGTTATTGAATATTTATGCAGGTCAAGCTGTGAAAGTATTCTAAGAATTTTAAGGTAGGATTAATTTTAAAGTTACGTTTTCCATGTATATGATTTTCCTTAAAACGTCTATATTTTTGGATTACGTGGGGGGTAAATCTAAAAAAACGAGTGTACCGAAATCAGTGGATACGGTTTGGTATTATAGCTCAGAAAGTACTCTTCAGATCCGAACGACAATTAAATCATTACATAGGTGAAGGTTCAAAGAATTCATTACGCGCGATGCGTCAGCATTCAATTGCGCGTAAAGAATCCTTTGAACCCTCACAATGGTAAAATTTCCGTTCGGATCTGAAGAGTGCTTCCCGAGCTACTTTGACGTTCATTTCCAATTGCGATGTTTCTATAGATTCAAAACTGCTGTTAGAATTTCTTGGCAAGGACAATTGCCTCTCCCCGAGCCTCCTTAAATGACGCCCTGTTATCGCACTTAGAATTATCAAGTATAATGCAGTTCGGACGTTAGAAATGTAGTCGGTTAATGGATGTTTGACTGATATTTTACGGTATATCAAAATTTGTATTTGCTATAACTTGCTATAACTATAACTCGGCCAAGGTACGACATCCGAGAAACTTTAAATGATAGCTTTCGTAAAAATCTATCTATTGTCTATAAAATTATTAGTTGTTACTATTAGTTTAAAGTATTAACATTGATTTTTATAAGGTGTTAGAATGAAAGAAATTGAGAAATATTTTACGGTACGCAGCATAACTCTAGACCAGTGGTCTTCAATCTTTTATTGCTCGAGGGCCGCATTGCATCAAATAGAATCACTCGCGGGCCGCATGCAGTTTTTCCTAAGTGTAATATTTTAATACTTCAAATCGCTTGATTAGGAAAACACAGTTTGATGAACAAATATTTATACAAATTTATAAAGAAACACATTTTTTATTTTTTATCATTGGTACACTATTTTGCTTGTATTTAGCACGCCGTAGCGTGCGTTATATGAAGTATCCGACACGCACCTGCTTTTAAACTACCATAGCCACCCTAACAAAATAAGCCAAATCAACCACAAGGCAATTAACCACGATTGTTATACAATCACACCACCCATGACAACAAAAGATATACGATATCAATATATGAACGAATTTAATGAATTCGAATTCATTCATAAATATTTCCATTTTAGTTGATATCTCCTTAGAATTAGCAAAATAGTATACAAATGAAAGAAAATACCTTAAAGTATTCGTGGAGAATTGGTCTTGCAAACAGTTATACATACTTCAGTTTTAATTTTAATTTTAATTTTAATAAAAATAATGTATAATAATTTTCCTTTTGCCCCTTCGTCTTAGCAGTGCCTAGTTTAACCTGCAACGGGCCGGGCCGCTGGTTAAAAACCCATGCTCTAGACGAAACGAATTTGGGCAGTAATTTCATATTCTACATTAGATTACTTAGAGAAGTACATCGCATTTATGGAAAATATTCAATTTTGTGGATTTGCTGAACATTTGAAGCGAAATTTTTGCCCTGTTCTCGGAAAATAAATAGTAATTCATTCATATTAACTGTAAAAAAAAAGTCCTTGTACAAGTACTTGTTATCTCCAAAGCCCGCAACTTGCCGCTGAGGATGGCAAAGTAGCCGAAACTAGTCGGGTACCTCATCTTTTTACTATCATCATCGTTTCAAATCTCTATTACAAAAATAAGTTTTAATAGACAGTTTTCATTAAAATATAATACATTTATATACAATATTAGTTATAAAATAGTGATGGTGATTATTATAAGCTGCTACATTGAAAAAGATGATTTAAAGTTTTCATATATGTATATCATAATTTGTTGATAAGTTATAATCCGTTATACTGACGTATTCACGTTAAATGCACGTCTGTATCGTACATACAGCCAAACCGCCTGTTTGTTATACGAATAGAATAATGAACAGCGTTTGATACTCTAATTGCAAACGCACCTATCATTTAACAACGCACATGTTTTCAAACACATGGTACGTCATCCATCCATTAACCGATTACTTTTGTACGGTACGAACCGCATTATACTTGATAATTCTAAGTGCGAAAACAGGTCGTCATTTAGGGAGGGCACGGGGGGAGGGAATTGCCCCTGCCAAAAAATACTAACAGCAATTTCGGTCCACATCTAAATGGGCATTTGCATTCATCTTTGGTACGCAAAAATTTTAGAAAAATTTTTTGTTTTATTTATTAAAACATTTATTAATACATGGGGGTAAATCTAAAAAAAGCGAGTGTACCAAAACTACATATTTGTCGAGTTTACATTGATTATTTTGTATACCTTCATTCGCTGCTAGCCCACTAAAACTAAAATTACCACGGTAATTTTCGTAAAATTCAACACAGGCAACACCGGTCAACAAAATGAGAACAATAATCCATCACACTTTTACTATTTTAGTCACCCTAAATTCAGATGCGCAAAGGATTTTTTTATGTAGGAAAATCATGTTATTTGGGACAAAAGTTGCCAAAATGATGATTTTGAGGGGTTTTCGAAACGCCATATCTTATCTTCCGTTTAGCTGAGTGCGTGGGAAAAATATATAGTTATTCAGTAGACGATTGATTATGTGTGACAGAATTGTAGCGAATTCTGGGTTTAATTCCGATAATTAGAACATAAATTATAAAAATTTCGTATAGATTTCATGTTGCGCTCTGTCACATTAATAAAACCCACATATGACTCTCCCTTACACTTATGTAGACTGAACAAAATGACACTAAGGTGAATGTTGCAAGAGATACAGTGCTTGAAAAACCCGTCAAAATCGCAAGTTTGAAAACTTTACCCTTAAATAACTTCTTTCCGTACATTAAAACCCTTTGTGGATCTGAATTCAAGGTACAAAATTACATAAAGTACATGTCAGTTTCCTCGTGTGGTAATTTACTGTTGAATACTGAATTTACCGTTTCATTAACTTTACGATTCGGAGGAATATTGATATATAACGTTAATCGTAATATTTACTTATATGGTATCTACTACTCTTCTTATAACATTGGATAATTCTAAGTGCGAAAACAGGTCGTCATTTAGGGAGGGCACGGGGGGAGGGAATTGCCCCTGCCAAAAAATACTAACAGCAATTTCGGTCCACATCTAAATGGGCATTTGCATTCATCTTTGGTACGCAAAAATTTTAGAAAAATTTTTTGTTTTATTTATTAAAACTGGGTGAATACGTCTATGTTTTTGGTATACATGGGGGTAAATCTAAAAAAAAACGAGTGTACCAAAACTACATATTTGTAGAGTTTACATTGATTATTTTGTTTAGCTTCATTCGCTGCTAAAGAGAATTGCCTCGAATTCGCTGATTGTAAACTCTCGATTCTCAATAAATCACATGCAGGCTCCGATTATCCGAAGTAAAATGGACCAGGGGGTGTCCGGAGAACACTAGCATAACTTCAAATTAAATTTTAAAAGCTTTTGCAGACTTTTGTATTGTTGCAGTTAAAAGAACGCTTTCGTAGGATAGCGATTTATAAATGGATCTATACAATCAATTTATATAGTTTTAAATAACTTACTTATCACCGCACCAAATTATAGTTTCAAATAGAGTTTACAATTCACAATTCGTTATTTTCAAGAATAGGGAAGCAATTAAGAAAAAGTAATTGAGTCGTATGAGTGTCCTTAATTAGATACTTTAAAAATTCGGTGCGCATGTTATTACAGGAATTCTGTGCATGTTGACATCACAGTAGACTTTTATATTCCTGCTGCTATTTAGCTGGTGTCTCATTGGCTGTTGTAGTGGCACAACTGAAAATTGTCATGTTGAAGAAAATTGAGTTTTAAGATTTCATTGATTTTGCTCAAAGCTGTATTATAATAGTTTATCGATTATAAGTTGTTAGGTGATAGATAGAAAATAATTCAGCCTCGGTTTTTAATATAATATTATGTTAGACTTTAATTCTTAATTTTGTTATATTATACAAAATATATCTTTAATGCAAATAGCGTGTTAAAAAAAATTTTACGATCAAATATCTCAAATTAGAAATTTGCCTAGAGTACTTGAGGTTGAGTTTTAGCTGAAAAAGCTGCTCTGTCAACACTAAGGATGTTAATTTCGGAACAAAATGTTAATCCCGGGAAACAGTCCTTGCAGTCCTATAATGGAATAGTGTGAAAGTATATATAGATGTAAACAATCAATCACATAACTTGAAGTTATGAATATGTAGAATTAAAATATTACCAGAAAATACAAACAGATTTAGATTATGAAAATTAATGCATCATAAAATGTAGTTAATAGATTTATAATACTAGATTTAAATTAATATCATAAAAAAATACTGCAATTTATATGCCTAGAATAGTATATTAAAGTATAAGTGACCCGTAGGGGAATGAGAAAAAGGAAATATTTATGACTGAATTTGAATTCAATATATTCATGTAGTATTTCTATTATTGTCATGGATAGTGTGATTCATTGTTGTACAGCAATCGTGATTGGTTGCAACTGGATTACGTTGTTTACTACAAACTATAAAAACGCGGGTATCGGATAATTTATAATGCGCACGGTATGGCATACTTGATTTTAGCAAAATAGTGTACCAATCAAAGAGAATAGTTAAAGGCGGTATCTCTTAATTTCGAGCAGATTGGTACAAAAGAAGCCAACAGAAGAAAATGTCCTTTCTCCTTAAAACTCTTTGGAGGAATTGCAATTAAAGCTTTTTTTTGATAATTCTAAATCATAGCTAGTTACACCGTTTTCTGGAATGTTCATATAGAATTTTAAGAAGTAATATTGCGGAATTGCAACAGTCAAAAAGTAGTCGAAATGTCGGTATTTGGAGATCCTGAAAACTGGGATTGACATCCCTCGTTAGCCCATACACAGCAGCCGTGGTAATAAGAAAAAAAAAAGAGTTTTTCTTCGAAATCATTTGTATCATTCGTTACTTGCTTCAGTTAACTATAGGCAACATTACTGACAAACGGCAGTACTTAACTTTGCAATCAGAAATTGTACGCAAATGGTTATCCTTCACAAATTTACCTATTATCAATATATAGGGTGAGTCAGAACTCTACTAACAAACTTCCACAAGATGATCAGAGAAGTTTTCTGAGTATTTGGATAAAAGGAATGTATGGTTTTGCTTGTGGAGTTACTCCATTTTACGGTCCGTAATTACACAAATGTACCCAAAAAGAAATTACAATAACTGAGCCATCAACCTGTGAAAGTGTATTGGCCGGGTTCTGGTTCCATCATGTATTGCATGAAACTTCTCTTTACACACATACTCTTTACACAATACATTGAAATAACTCCTGAAGGAGGCCCCGGAGACCATATGGTCAGGCACACAGCCAGGATTTTATTTTAGAGGAAGCTAAGGCGAAGAGAGACTACGCAGTCTAAATATAGTTTAATGAATTTAATAAGGTTTAATTTTACTATAATTCCGCATATACAGAGTCAATCGTTTTTCCACAACTCTTGAAAAATAAAAGGGCGCAAAATTGGGCATGTCAGTAAGTTAAAATTGAATGACTTCCGAAATGAGCCGCTAGTCTCAACAATTTATTTAATTAGTTTATTTAGTAAGTTAGGATCTGTATCATTATTCTAAATACAAATTTTCAGTTGCATAAGAGCTTTCGCAGTCGCAAAACTGCAAATTTACGGATATTCCTACGTTTTATTCCCCATATCTCCAAAAGTATGTATTTTGGGAAGCAATTCTAAGGCATCATTTTTATAATACACTAGCAGGCCCTGCCACCCCTCACTGTTACTACCTCCCTCCTTCTATATCCTCTTCCTCAATTTGTTTCGTCCTGTCTCAACCGTCCCGCGGGAGTACCATCTCAAGCAAAGTGGGTATAACTAGGTTAGGTTAGGTTAGGTTGTAATAACTCTCCAAGTTTTGATACCGTTTGGTTTTAAATTATTTGTGTCCGAATTATTAGAACGGATTCTATAAAAAATTCTATAAAAAACGAAAATGTGTCAAATCGCGTCAATGGATAACAGTGGTGTTAATCACATCATCTGATTAGGCTTGGAGGAAAAACTTACGAGTGATTCCAGAAGGAGTTCGTTACATACGGAAACAAAAAATTGAAACGTTCGTTTCGCCCCGTGAGCCGTACATATGTTTCTTCGATTATTCTTTAGAACAGCGCATTTTTTCTCTCTGAAATGCACTCTGTTTTTAGAAGCGTTTGCATATGTGAAATTTACTCGCGAGTAATTTCGCGAGGAAATTTCACATATGTAAACACATTTTTATATTAGAACACATACCTGATCAACCTCTGCTCGTTTGTTGGTACAATTCTGACTCAGCCTGTATACTTTTTACATAGGAATTATACTAACTTGTAAGTAATTAATTAGTATAATCTAATTTGGACCTAATTTAATCCAATGTACTAATCACAATCATAACCAATCCATTTTCGTAATATTTACTGTATCATATGTTGCCTACGTTCAAACCCGATTGTGGTTATTATTTAGTTTAAGTTCTTCAATGGCAAGCGGTATAATTGTTTGTAAAACATTTCAGGCGTATGCCATGGGTTCCGTTATCCCTCGACGTCTCGACTTCTATAACTCGTTTCGTCCAACAGTAGTTCTTCAGATGTGTCAGTGTTTGCTCCTTCGATCACAGTGGTTTTATAAAAGTAAGTACATTTTTTTTTAAATTTATAACAAACTTAAGTTCTGCATAATATTCGCAACAATAATATACTGCAAACAAGGGTGGCCACCGGTTGAAATTAAAATTTTAATTATAATAATAAATTTATATTATTCATACAAAGAAAACGATTAAATTTTGAATACAACACTAAAGTAAAAGGAAATTAAATAATTAATTCGTTGTTCAGCTTGAATTCAAAGCAAATTTAAATTGTATGGTAATCTCTGCTTTGGGGGCATGGAAAATGGATTTAATGAATTAAAGAATTACATAATTTATCTTCTTAATCTTCTTAAGACATTGTATCAATGATCACGTATCATATGTTAATTAACACTTTGCAAGGATGCCCTTAAGTACATATTTGCGAGTGACATAATTAAAGTAAACATTTAATAAAATTTATTCCAATGCAAAGTAGACAAGCGACGGCATCTTATGCTGGACGTGCTGGGCGAGAAATGTGGATGTTGTACGCTCAGCTTGACCATGAAATCACTGCCTTTGGTCAGGGAAAGTCAACGAACTTAGCGGTATCATTTCAAGAATGACTATTATGTGTCCACCTTGCATGAATAGAGATATACATAACTTGTCGCTTGTGTTTTATGTGTCAGTCTTTATATCAAACACAATTGAACAACATATTGTTCAAAGGAATAATTTATGGTAAATTTCCTTTGGGATCTCTCTGTCAATCCATGTAGCTTTATCTCTAAAACTGAAATAAACATCATAAAACGGGCTTCAGCTTTTAATTTAGAGGGTTAGATGTCCTATTTTCAATAGTTAGTTGCTGGAAAGACTAGATGTTCATACCTGTACGTTCATCATATCACTATTAATACTACTGGTTATTTAACCAATGAAAGAACTCCGAACGGGTAACATGAAGAAGCTCCTAATATTTTTTTGAGTTGTAACCCAAATTGCCTCGGTGTAATCATATAAGTTACTTTTTTCCGTCAGTCTTTGAAAGACCTATTATCCACGAATACTTTAAGGTATTTTCTGTTATTGGTATACTATTTTGCAAATTCAAAGGAAATATCAACTAACTATGGAAATAGTTATGAATGAAGTTGAATTCATTAAATATATTCATTCATATATTAATATCGTATATCTTTTGTTGTCATGGATAGTGTGATAATTTGTTGCATAAAAATTGTGATTGGTTGCCATAGTCTTGTAGGCGTGTCTGATAACACTGGGTGGGTTTTCAAAACAAATTCCGGTCGGTTGATTTTAGTATAGAAAAATTCGTAATTTTTTTATTTATTTTTTGCTATTCCTTTTTGCTCCGTGTTTCGCTTCTTACGAAAAAACAAAAACGCAATTCAGTTTTGAAGAGATATGAATCTATATTGCTGGAAAAAGATGAAATATTAGAAGTACGTGTTACACTTACTGAAATTCGAATGGTTGTTCGGAGCGCGTTTCAACGAATAGGTAACAGATGGCTCAGCCGTAACGCTCGTACCGTCAATTTCCGAATGCTATGCTTTTTATATGCAGAAATTCGAAAACTTTAACAATTTTTTACGCTAAAATGACGGTCTCAACTGGAATATGGCTTCACTGGAAAAAATAAAGCAAAAAATTAGGAATTTTTTACACTAAAATCAACCGACCGGCCTTTTGAGTCACCCACTGTGATAATTATACTGCATAATACCAGCTTTTTTTGTTTGATGCGAACCCGAACGATCATATTCATAATATAAATCAATTTTTAGAAGAAATAAATCCCAAAAAGGATTTATGCTTGTACATTGCAAATTACGCGTATTAAATCGCTACTCTCAAGATTATAGCTCAAAACAGTAATTGTTACTCTTCATAACCTGAACAGACTTCAGCAATTATTTCACTCTCCAATGTTTGGATAATATATGAAGTTTTACCATTTATCAGATTCAAATTTGTAATTTTAGTAATTTTATAACAAGTATAAACGAATATTTAATCACATATTTTTCATTATTCTCGCATATTTAAGCAGTTTTATCAAATACGTACGCGAATATTTCTTTAGTTTTTAGCACATAAAAGTACTGTATGTATATAGAAATTTGATGGCAACACGCACGAATTGTATTATGTTCTACCATTCAGTTACCCAAAACTCTAAAATATAGATTAGTATCCCTTAGGTTGATATATTTTCAAAAACTAAAAAAAAACAAAAGCCTTGTATGAAAAGAGTAAAATACAAAGAGTAATGTCTTTTTAGGCACTCTTTTAAATGTTATGTTCAGAATAAGTAATTCCAAATGTCCCATTCTTTAGCAATATTTCCGTATAGCATGAATCCCGAACTTGACGAATTAACCGGCTTTTACTGTAGTAGAGTGATTCTTCACATGTTACACAAAAAACAAGTCAAGAACAAACAAAAAGCGCCCTACTTTTAAACAAATTCAATCCCACAAATGAGTGCTTTACCGAATGTAGAACACCGTAGAATCAAAAGCATGACATTAACCTTCCGTTTCTTTACTTCCAGGTATAAACAATGCTAAGCATCGGACAGTGGTGTCTGGTGGTGTCCTTAATGACACTATCGTTAGTGATGTCAATGCCAACGAACAGCAGCAGCTCGTCAACCACATCCAGGTACCAATCCACCGAAGGCACCTTACGTAACAGTCCGCGTAGTATATCGATAATGAGCAACGAAGCAGAGCCCACTTATATGCAAGCCTTGCGTAGATTAGCGAACATTACCATAAACGAACAACAGTTAGTTACCAACAATGACGAAGGTAATCGCACGCGCTCGCGTCATTCGAAAGACGCGCATCCGGCCAAAGCTGAAGTGAACTACATCAAAATAGCCATAGTACAAGCTAACACGAAAGGTAGTCGCAAACAACCAACGCGATCTAAAAAACCGGAAACTGCTACGAGAAAAAGTGTGGTAAAAGATAGCACGAAAGTCAGCTTAAATCCGAATCAGAGTTTGCAATTTACGAACGCAACCGTTACTTATCACCGCGGTACTGTCGCTGGTGACATGCGCTCAACAACATCTCGGCCAAAATCGACAACCATAAAACGGAAATTAAAACCATGGTCCTCAAATAACAAACATGATCTTCTTCTCTATAAAAATTATACCCAATTGCCTACCATTACTAAGCCGGCTATCAAGAAGAAGAACGAACTAAAACAAACAGATTTTGTGTTGTATCATATCCCATCTCCAGACCCAATGCCGGAAGTAACCTCGTATTCACCTCAATATACTTTTGAAAGACCTCCTCAAACCGCTTCCGGTTTAGAAGTAAATGATAACATTGTGCCGATCAGTGCAGTAGAAACATCTTCTAATGGCTATCCATCTTTGGAAGATTCCAGTGACTTGGGTGATATTGTAGATATACCTTTAGGTACAGTAGACTTAGACCTAGTTCCGGATAATTCAAATGACCAAGGTCAGTTCTATTCAGCAAACTCTGGAAACCCCTGTCCTTCTTATCATTTAACTAGTAATGTCTTTGCTCCTCAAGCTAAACAAGAAGGTTGTCCTGATTTAAATGTAGTCATGAACTCGCATTATCATCCTGCGTATAATACCCGCAGACCTGAAACAGCCATAGCTGATGCTGCTCCAGCTGCAGCCGCACCACTTGCTCAACCAGCAGCCGCTCCCGCGGCTGCGGTTCCTGCAGCTGCCGGGGTGCCTGCAGCCGGAGGCTTCCCAGGTGGTGTTGGTGGACTTCCTCCCTTAGGCTTACCCGAATTCCCAGAACTTCCAATGTTGCCCAACTTATCTCTGCCTGACCTCAAGGGCATGATGGATGTTGTTGGTGCACTTTGGAATGTCTTCCGAGGAGCTTTCCGATATATCTGGCCTATTCTCGTAGCTATTCCAACCTTGGTCTTCGCCAAGACATTGATAACTACGTTTATCGCAATCTTTCCTTGGTGGTTCCCAGCTATATTTTTCGTTGCTAGTAAGTCAGATGACAAAGAAAAGGAACATTATCACTATAAACATGTACATAAACCAGTGGTGCATCCGAATGGTTGGTTTTGGAACCACGAGACGAAAACGTGGACCAATATTCTACAAACGAAATTAGGGCATCATCCCTATAAGGGTCATCCACCTTTCCGTATAAAACACGCGTACATAGAATAAACTGCCATAATAAATTAAGATCTGCTATTATTTATTAATTTTAACACGAAAACTTGCATATAAGTAGGTAAGTAACCTGCAGGTAAACAATTGTTATTTAGTCGTTAACTGTTAACTACTATGTAAAATATCTAAAATTAAGTATTTTATTTCAGCTAGATACTCGTATGTATATATTTATTGTACATCTAAAGAAAAATAATAATTTCTAAAGTACCAATCATTGTTTCCTCCTCGTCCTTAAATTTTGTAATTTTTCTTTAATCGCACCATAAAGAACCATGTGAAATTATATCATTTTGATTTATTTCTAGAACAAACGTTTCCCCAATCAGCGAAACAATGAAACAATTAGCAGATCAGTTGATGCATTTGAATGCCACCTCGCATATCACCTTTGATACCAGAACACCACCCAAGGTCCGGGAGCAAACCAGAAGAGATGACGTAGAAATTGAATTGGGACACGCAGGCATTGCTGAACCTGTGGACGATGAAACAGTTTTGCTAGAAGAAGCACAGAAGAATATGCATTTCTATAAAGTAGATAAACCGACAACAGACAGCGGACTTTCTACTTGGATACTACTCAGTGGACAATCATCTCCATCATCAACTAATAAGCCTACGAAGAAACCAGCCCAAATAAATGAAGACAAAGTAATCAAGCCAATTTTTAAGAGAAAATCTACAACTCCTATATCAACCACACTTACATCAACTAAGAAACCAACAACTCCACTATCCACCACTTTTAAGGCAAGCATTGGAACTGCAGTTACAACTGACAAAGCAGAGAAAACCACAAAATTAACGAAAGCTAAACCGGCAATCGTAAGTCATATGAAAACCACGCAATCTTCGAAAAAGGTTACGAGTTCCTCTACAACAATGAAACCCATCAAATCGACAACAATGGCCACGAAATTTGATAGTACATCCACTACTGTATCAAGCAGCACCAAGAAGACAGACTTTGTAAAGGTACCTACCAAATCTCCTACTAGCGCTGATCTTCAACCGGAAGCTAAGGAAGGAGCTTTAGATCTATCCACGAATACGACTGATAAAAAGACAAAACGACCCGTTGCTGTTACAGTGGCACCCAAAAAGAAGAAGATTAAAAACAGGCGTAAAAAACCAGTAGCCGAGGATAAAATGGACACGGTGAATTCCACAAAATTATCGACAAAAAATAAAGATCGACCAATCGGTACACAATTATATAATTACCTTAGCAGAGAAGTAATGCCTACTGTGGGAGTTGGATTAGTAGGATTGATGGTGACGGCAGGTTTAGCTAGTTACTTTCTTTATCCCTTTGGAGCACTTCGCAGATCTTATGAAGTAGATAGAAAGGACAAGGAAGGAAATTATCATTACACTGATGAATATTCCGGAGGAATCGCGGAGGAAGAAGCAATTGGTAAAGTAATTGCTGGAATGCCTACTAATAACTACTATTTTACCAAACCACAGAATTCGTATAAAATTAACGACTATAACAATGGGTATAAACCACACGGCGCTTACAGAAATGCCGATCAGCGATACATGGAAGCTTCTGTTGAACCAGTCGCTCTGAATTCAATGGCCCCAATCAGTCAATACCAACCTGAAGAGGTTATAATTGGAAGTCCAAAGAAGAATACTTATTCGAATCATAAAGATTCTTATAATTTCATGGCTAACTCTGAAAATGACTCTAGTAAAGACCCCGTAACCATTCTTGGAGAGGACCATTTCGTTGTGGGGAATGTACCCCAGGAGTTGAGTTTAGTCCAACCAATACCACCTCAAACACCGAGTACCGAGGTACCTACTGTGCCCGCGGTGGTACCTGAACACGGTCCAAGAACAATTGATGAAAATGACGCTGACGAAAGAGTATTTGTTGTTGAGGGTATCCCAGCACATGCAGAAGCTCTCTATACCTTGAAACACACACCTAGGCGAAGAAAACGTGAAGTATCCTTAACTAAGAAGGAAATTGACAACGAAATTGACTTAGATGATAAAAAACCACTTAATTTGAATGTATTATCTACTAAACCATCATTATCAAAATCCTCTACAAAACCAACTATATTATCATCCACAATTCAAACCACATTGCCAGACAGTGAATCAACGAAAGATTCATTGTATGATACCACAACTCCTGATGAAGTTTTTGTAATACCGATGACCACATCAAATCCAATTTTCCAAAAAACCGAAACCATCTTTGGTCTAATCAAAGACTTGATCTTCCTGAAGGTCCGACTGGGCTTGCAGCTGCTCCATGATAAAGCTGAAAGCCTTTCGAGATATTTTAAAAATGTACAGGAGAGAATTGACGGCACTTATCAAAATGTTAACCAAACGATTGTGTATAGTTAAGTAATTTATTTAAATCTAATTCAATATTTATATTAATATCGAACGCAATTGTACACTTGTAGATTTTAAATCAAGTTTAAGTTAATCATGACATGGTGATTGGTTTTTGGGTCCATTGATTAAACACTAAAGATTGTGATGTTTGACAATAATTTATCATTTAACTTAAACTTTATTTAAAATGTCTTAATGACTATGTACTATGTAGCAAAAAAGATGCACAAAATGGTGTTAAATATACATTAGCTGTATTTAGAAACAGATTTTGTGACTTTATCCATTCTTATCACTTACTATTATTTTCCAAATCTTTTTCGTTTCATGGTTGGATTTCTTCCCATGTTTGTTGCCATGATCGTGATGACTATCATGATCATCAGCAAGATGTTTGCCTTTTGAATAGTGTTTCTCGCGTGTATTTTCATGTTCTTTGTAATCATCATAATCATCATGTTTATAGGCAGAGTCGTTATGCTCTTTATGCTCATGATGTCCCTTCTTGAAGTCTTTATCATCTTCGTGTCCTCCTTCTTCATCTTCGTCAGCACCTTCATGGTATTCATCGAAGAACTCGATTTTTTTCACATACTCATCTTTTTTACGAATGTTGTGGGTGCCTTTTGTTGCGTGTCCTTTGTCATTTTCTCCGTCTTCTTCATACTGCAAGACAAATCCAATAAATTAAACAATTCCTTCAGTTATGTTACTTATGTACCTAATACTAGTACAGATTTTTTACCTTAGCACCTTTATTACCCTTATCTTCTTCTTGGTGAGCTGCCTCGTATTCCTCACCACTATCAAACTTCTTTTCATCACCACCTTTATTCTTATGATATCCAGACTTTTCCTTATCAACATGATGTGCCTTCTCCACCTTATGCTTTACATGTTCCGCTTTGTATGCTTTATTACCCTTTTTCTTGTGGGTCTCATGATGTTCCTCGTTCTCAGACTTCTCTTCACCTTGCTTGAACCTGGTATTCACTGGTTCAGGTTTATGTGTCTTATGGTGACTTTCGTCTACGTGTTGGTCACCCTTTGGTCCCCTTTTAAATTCACTCTGAGTAACAATAGCTTTGACATTAGTATCCAGCTCGTCTAAGGGAATATTGCCCCTTGGTTGTACCTCCCCCTCCTGATGTTCTTCCGGCAATTCAGGCACAATAATCGGAGAAGAAACTTGATCAATTTTTTCGATATTTTCTTCAGGTACATAAATTAAAAACTCATTTATTTCACGCTCAGTTGGTATCTCTATAGTCGATGTTTCTTCAAAATACTTCCGAGGCATTAATATGCGTTTTGAATTCAATCTCCGCACTGTAGACGGCAAGGGTTGTATCCTCCGTTGTTTAATAACAGATTCAGCAGGTTTAGGGTCATCATTGTAGGAAAACGCAAGTGGTGGTTGGAGTAACTTTGCATACTGTCCAAGCGGTTCACCCTTGATGATATCCAAGTTTAGAAATCCAGATCGCGGCTGAGCGCCGTAAATTTGAAGAATCGCACAAGTTAAAATACACAAATTAAACATGTCCAATAACAATATGGTGTCTGCACCGATCTAACACTTTCATTCAAATGAAAACATTTGATTGCTGTAAGTGGATTTATATAAGAAGTGCTGATTAAATGCGGTTGGCAGCCGATTAAGTGCACGCGAACTGAAGAAACGAATTGGGTTATTCAATGCGCAAAGGCGTGATAATCATGCTGAAGCAAATCATCGTTTACCTGCGCTTTCTATAATAAGACTAGCGAATCTAGCGATGTAGAAGTCGTGCTTGATTTACTATCCTTTCTATTTTTCTTGTTTTTCGTTCTTCCTTCCTAGTAGTAGGGGAGTGGATACAATGTATGTTTGAACTGATGCAAATCGTAGGAACTACAGACCGTAGCAGACCGCTGGCGTGTAATCGAGATTTAAATGTCAATTGATTTTAAAAATTAACTATAGTTAATGATATAATAATTAAACTGTATTTACTGGATTGCAGCTAGCTATTTATTGACATTTTTTCAGTTGTCAAAAAGATTTATGTATTTCATTGAATGTTAAACAATAGCAGAAATAAATACAAATTATTCAATGGACACAACAGAAAACTTATTCTGCCTCATAAAGATAAGAAACTCATCTTCAGAAATCTGCCCAACTTCATTTATATCAGCCTCATCTATCATTTCGACGAGTTCCTCCTCGTTGGATAATTCTCCCAACTCTTCAACCACTCTTTGAAGCGTTTGCACGTTAAGAAATCCGTTATCCTCACTATCGAATAGCCTGAAAGCCTTCAGCAACTCTTCTTTCGAGTCCGGCTCTGCCATTTTTCCCGCAATCAAAGTGATAAAATTCTCGTACGATAACTTGCCTGACGCTTCAGGGTCGACAGCAGCAATCATACGCCGCATTTCCTCTCTGGACGGTTCAAATCCAAGGGCACGAATGGCGACCTTCACATCCTTGACATCAATGCGACCGGACCCGTCCCAATCGAAGATGTCGAACGCTTCCTTAAAGTCTCGTTTCTGTTCCAAGGAGAGCTGGAACTTGGGCCCTTCGATTTTCTTTTTTATTTGAGAAAGGGTTGCACTTTTGCGGAATGATGTTGAAGAAAACAGCGAAGACTTCATTGACTCTGCCTTCTTTGCCATTATGATAGTTGATTAAATGAATACGTCTGCCTTGTTAATATATCAACTGATGCGATAATTATTTCAGTTGTTTTTACTGTGTGAGCAGTAACTTGATATTGAACAATAACATAAGCCTCATGATTGGGATCATAGAAAATAGAACTATATAATAGTTATATTTTCTGTGATTGAGATCTAAGTTTACAAAGTTTTATTAAACCTATTCCGACTCAACACTTACATATGTATATCATATATATGATTGTATGATTAAAAAAATCCTTTGTGATAATGAACTAAGGCATTTGCACATCGTTGTTTTCCTTAATTAGCATGGCAATGAAATATTAACCTCCGTCTAGTTCAATATTAAAGATATTTATTATCAAAACAATATTGGCATATTAATGCCAAAGATGGTATAAAATTAAATTACAAAAAATATAAAAACAACGTGTTTATGAGTGCGTCTGTAAAGATGCAAATAAAGTGGTAAACTTTGATGACTCGTACTACGTTTTTAGTACAAATGATGTATATATCGAAGTTGACCACTTTATATTCATCTTTTTAGATACAATCATAAAAGCGTTGTTTGTTAAGTGCGCTAGTAGCTTGGCGCCCAGTTAGTGTGACTAACATTTTCGCTGTTACTTTATGAGGTAATTAATAGGTATAGTCCAAGCAACGGTAATACAGATCCACGGTTGCACAGTTAGCAAAAATCGTCCAGTTTTTCCGAATTGCGCATGCGCGGAACTAAATTACCGTTCTAGAATGCATGGAACATACCTATATAGTTTAGGATATGAACTAGGATCGATTTGCACCGATCTGTTTAATGGATGAAAATTTGTTTATAAGCAGTTCTGAATAGTAGCAACTAATTGCAAATGTATTGATTGAAGAATTCTTGGTCAGAATATGTTTAAGTAAATATTGAAAATCCGATTTTCTCTTAAGAAATGATTAATGAATAATTTTGATACAGAACGAAAGTATGCATCCTATTGAACTAAGTAATGATGGGTTGTTTATTTTTTTTCTTTGCACTTCTCAGAGTTGTCAGGTACAAAAGAGGGGTGTCGAAAATATTTATCTGTACTGATGCACTGATGTGTTTAATAAATAAAAAATATATCAAAATGTGCGTCAATTTATTACGATCACGACGATATAGGGTTGTGGTTTAATTATGAGTTGCCGCATTTGAAAGATTTTACCAGTGGCTATCGCGTAGCACATTCACCTCATTCACCCTATCCATCACAATTTTTAGGTCTATCATTGGTACACTATTTTGCTTGCATCTAGCACGCCGTAGCGTGCGTTATATGACGTTTCCGACACGCTCGAAAAATCGTGCGTGTTTGAAGGCCCTCATATTTTAATATACTATACGTCACTTGACGACACTTGCAGTAAAAACCGGAAATAGCAAACCGTATGCAGAAGTATTTTGATCGAAATTTAGGGGGAAAATGTAGAAATATGGTATTAAAATATTTACCATTTCAAAAGTACATGTTATGTTATGATCTAAAATTTGTAAGTTGCCACCAGCTATGACGCATAAAAGTTGCACTGGTTGTTAGTTATGAAGGTTTATGTTATAACAAAAATACATATTATTTATTTTCAAAAATATAATACAATGTCAGTACAAAATAAAGCGACTATGTATAGTAAAATACGATATTAAGCATAATGCATAACAGGTGCAACTGGATAATCCTGAAGCAGAATTTCCATTACATGACGATAATAGATATCATCCAGAATATAGTATAGGATGCGAACTAAGATCTACTTACATCGATCTGTTGAATGGATGAAAAATTGTTTATGGCCAATTTAGTACTGTAGAAATCCATTGCAAATGGGTTGCCTAAGAAATTATTGGCCATAGTATGTTTAATTAAATAATGTCTTCGTCAATGCGTTTAACGAAAAACTTTAATACCATTTGAAAGCATGAATCTCATAGAACATGAAAACGTTGGGTTATCCATTTATCCATTCTGTGGGCACAAGTAAGGATATCCCGGGTACAAAAATCGCTTCAAAAATGTAATCTTTGTGGTAATAGTTATGCCAGAAGAAAAATGGACAACTCAACATTTTCAAGTTCTATAAGATCCACACTTTCAAATGGTATTAAAGATATTCGTTAAACACATTGCTAAAGTGCTTTAGCCGAAAACAATACGTAATTAAACATACTCTGGCCAATAATTTTTAGGCAACCCATTTGCATTGTATTTCTACAGTACTACATTCGTCATAAACAAATTTTCATCCATTAAACAGATCGGTGCAAATCCATCTCCTACTAATATGTTTTAGTATTGAAGTAGATACAACTATAGCAAAGGCATAGCACATTAAAATACCAAATTGAACAGTCAAATTTTGTGTTTTGTATATATCTCAATTTATGAAGTGAGTACGTAGATAATTCTGCATAAAGTAGAGGTAACAAGCCGTAGTAACTTAAAATACAATCTTGTTTACCTGTAACTCCATCATAAATGCCAATGTTTTCTACATTGATAACATTAGGCAACAAAGAATTTGTTACTCCTGAAAGTAGCTCATACTGTATATAATTCTGAATTCATAACTTTAATCAAATTTGTGTAACAGAATCAGAACAAAAAGTTGTTAGATTGTTCTTTTTGTTATTTTGATTTGAATGAATTTTACCAAAATTTTAGTCAAAGAAAAGTTTCTGACATATCGGATATATAAATATCATATTTGCCAACCGATATATTCTAGCTTTACGTAAATATAATACACATAAAGTATAACATTATGAAATGCAAAATACAGTCGTAGAAACGTTAATAAATGATGCAGCATTTTAAAATTTAGATAACCCAAAATATAAGCAAGTAAATTCCAACACAATTGTTTAAAAATTATTGGAAATAAATTATAAATATATGTATGCTTAAAAGTTTATACAATTTGTAATGCAATACCTTAGTTTTCCCTCAGCTCATATCAAATCATCAATCAAATCACATTCTCTAATTTCTAAAATTTTGATAAAATATTTCTTTACAATTAAAGACATAGCAAAATGTGATAATTAATAGTTTTTTAAGTATAAATCTTGATATGCTGGTTTTAATTGCACAAATCTCTACCTAGTATCTTACAATTAGTGTTGGTCGACTATTTTTTCGAACTGTTGTCAACAGGTGGTTGCTTACGTTCTTTCTCTAAAATCTTGCGAGTCTCGTTAAATGCATCGGTTTTCCAAAAGTCTACCTTTTTATACACGGTGATAGCACCGGGAGATCGATTCGGAGCGTCCTCGTTCGTTGTTTTCGGGCGTTGTTTCAAATTATTGCTACTCTTATTATCTAAATCTAAATCCAGGTATTCCAATTTCTTTCGTTGTAGGTTTAAAGATCCAAAATAGTGATAAAACTAGATTATAGATTGATTAGTTATATGACCGAAAATAAAATAATTACTATATAAATTTAATTAAATACCTGTTCGTTGTCGTCATCGTGAACGTTTTCAATAGATCTGCCGAAAGGAGCAGGACTAGGAGCCGCGCGATACTTCCTGTTGAAGTTTTCATCGCTGGTTTCAAAAGTTCTTACGGAAGGCAGTGTATGCTATAAACAAAATTTTTATACAACAGGAGACATAATTAAACTAAGCCTAATTTAGAAAAATGCTTACCGTATTCAGAGGTTTCAATTTTCTATCCACGCATGGAGCAAGCCTAGGAGAATTGGGTTCAGTGCTTGAAGCTACTGACAACGAATCCGATAATTTTCTCTTTGGTTTTAATCCGCGGTTTACTTTAGGGGGTGGCATTAACTAAAAATTATAATTGGCTACATAATGTATACACATATCACTTTATTTGCAAAGGAAACACTTACTTGAACGTCAAATGGTAAAAGCGGGCTGGGCAGGTTCGAATACTGAGCCGTGGATGAAGTTTGCGATAAGGGCGATGCCGGCTCATCGCCAAGATCTTCGCCATATTTAAATATTTGCGGCTGGCTGGTGCTCGGCTTTGGCGACGGATTATCATAAGTGAATATTGGGCTATTGATAAAGCTGGGCGCTGCATTGTTGTAGCAATGCCGCTTGCCTAAAGTACCTTGTGAATCAGCGGTCTCAACGTGTGACCGGGGAATATCGTATGTTTCATCAGTCAACAAGTTCTAAAATACATAAAAATGAAGGAATAAATTGAGATGTTAACAACTCAGCAACATTCATTACTGGTGTAATATTCTCATCGCACGTGGAATTGGACTTGCTATGATTGGCAGATGTGGAGCCCTTGCTTAGGGGGATATTGAACTGCGTGACTTGGGTTGAGTTGATATGTTGCGGTTTCGGCGGTCTGGGAGGCACAACACTGTTTAACTTTTTACTCATATCTACTTCCGCAGAGCTGTTTGATGGACGGATACTTCTACAACCTATAAAATTATAAATATACTAACAATAACAATGAGAGGACAGCGACAACCGCGTATTGCAAAAAAGCGGACCAATGACGTTATATCTCCTTTCGTCTTACTTTATCTGCTAGCTTATTTAAAGTTAGTGCAATAAGAAAATGTTTCGTTAGCCTCTCTACATGATTTTGTTCCCAGAGCGAGGAGTATCAGAAGCGGTTAATAGATCCATAGCTTTCGTTAGGTCGGTTTACGGCGCCGGACGATTCGGTGCAGATAAGCAGATCAAAATCTTATTGGTGCTATGTCAACACAAAGTACTTGCCATGAATATTACGGTTTAGAGACCCATTGAAATTTGTTGTAGTAAAATAAGATATGTTAGAAATGCGTGTTTACCTCCAACAAGGTTCGGTGCGAAGTGCTAAGTGTGACTGAATGTGAAACAAGAGGTTCTGAGATTATATCTCGGCGCCATGTGGAAACTTTAAACAAATTAGAAATTTAAAAATATTCTAAGTTATTTCGAGCGTGTAGGGTAGTATGATTGAAGTTTAAAAAATTGAAATTATATTTTTATTATAGTCCGCGCGCGCGAAATATTTTCTAATTTCTTTGTTTCGCTTGAAAACATATACCTAATAAAAATAGCAGAATTGCAAATATTTTGGTTTGCAATAGTATTTACATATGTAATGACTGTTTGAATGGAATGATATTAAGTTTGACATTCAAGCAATGGTGGCATAGTTCTTCTTTAAAGAGTAATGGGTGCTACATAACGTTCAATTCCGTCCTAAGGCTCACTTTGTAAATTTTGTTTAATTCTTAAACACTTAAGTCCTAGGCAATTCCAATTAGTAGGTTTAAGAATATTGAGTAAATCTTAACAGTTTAATTCTGTTGTAAAGGCTAGGTTTCTTTCTAAGGGTTATAGTCGAGGACAAAATCTAGGACCCTTCCCTGATATCGGGGATAAAAACATGGAGTTTGATTTGAACTTTCTACCCAAGGATTATATAGGGGTCTTATTCGGGGACAAAATCATGGCCGCCGTCCCTGACAGGTCCGTTCTACGCTACCAATTCAATTATAGGTTATGTATAATAATTCATATCGCTTAAGCAAATTAATTTACTTACTTGTATCTGACTGATTTATACTAGGAGTCCAATCATCATCAGTAAAAACACTCTCGGAATCAGTAGGACTTTGCAATGGAGACGCATTAGCATTAGTATTGGCATTTCTAACAGAATTATAGTACTCCACTTCCTTCTTATCCAAATCATTTAGTTTACTGCTATTTGTAGATATCGCAGTGCAGTTCAAATAAGTGGGAGATGCTAATTCATAGCAATTGTTACCCATAGTATTGTAGTAAATGGTCTGTGCTGACATATTATATTCATCTATTGACTGATTTGGTAAAATAGGAGTTTTCCCAGTGATACACTCCGATATGGGAATGTATGGACTGGTGCTGACAGGAGATACAGGTGGTGAGTTACTCTCACATGTAGTAACAGCACATTTCCCAACTTGCTCACTACTACCCTCTTCGTCATCACTAGTGGGTCGCATGTTGCAGAGCTTGCAAATGTTGTTCACCCATTGTATCATCTCATTCTCAGTCTCTGCAGCAAGGTAGTAAGTACGAGTAGGAGTCTTTATGTCAAATATGAAATCCAACTTAAGTTTTTTGTCTTCAAACTTGAGCCCTTTGCTTAGAATTTCCACCTGGTCCAAATCAATTATTCCTTTGAGCTTGTGATTGACTCTATCTGTGAAATACGAGAGCTTGTATTGTGCTGGCAGTTCTCCTTCATGCAACACGAACCAACGACGTCGCCAGCGCTAAAACAGAGCAATAAACAGTGAATATATTAACTTATTGTTCATTTTTACGGTAAGAAACATGTTGACTATGAGCTGAACTTATTTGCACCGTTTTTAAATGTAACATGTTCACTTACCCCTCGCCATATGCGCTTGGCTGGAGGCGATTTCGTTAGCCAACCGCTGTATATTTCTTGAATGTTCTTTGACATCTTGAACTTTAGTAATTAAAACCATACCTTCAGACAAAATTCATGATGATGACTAATGTAAAGAATGCAATTATGATTCTATGCGTGACGTCATTTAATAGACTGTTACTGACATTACTGATATCTCGATAGATGCAGTGACATCTGTATTTGCGTGTACCAACTATGATTTAACACTATATACTTAACTCGAGGGTAGATAGCATTGTCTGCTATATTTATTGCACTTGTTTAGTAATTTTTGGAAACCATTTCATGAAAGAATTTCGGAATATTACATATTAAAATAAAAATAATTCATTGTTATTTTTTATTGTGCAAAAGAGTTACATGCTCTGCAGTCTCTTCTCCATCTCCATCCGATGTATTCGTTCCTTCATCTCAAACTTAAATTTCTTTACATCTAATTTAATGTTTCTCCTTTTTATGTCATTTCTTTCTTTTTCCAATATGAACTGATTGCTTTTATCAATTTTGTGACCTTCAAGTACACTTGTGAGATAATAAAAGTCGTTCCTTTTTCTAGACGTCTAGGTGGTGCATCAAGCATGTGTCTACCACAGTAGCGTCTTTGAAAGATACATCTTGTTTTGGAGTTATTTTCTTAACTACCATAACATTATCCAAATCGTTACTACGTTTCTTCTCCTTAATTTCTTGTACTGCTTGTAGAAGCACCCCTTATAATCCAATGTTTTTACAATCAAATATGCGGTGTTTATACGGTTTATACACTCGGCGATTGGCTCGTGAACATGACTCGAGTTCGGCCCGAGCGTATAAATTCTTGATGATCCATCGCGAACCACGATCGCGCGAGCGACAAGCAATTGCCTCATCGGTCTGCTCGACTACTGCAAACTGCGCCTACATGCAGAATTTTCGCGTTTTCATAACTTTGTAAAGATTAATTCATTCAAATTTAGCAGAAATAATTCTCAAGATAATTAAATCAAGGAAAATGGGCGAATTAGTAGTATTTGCTCGTACGCGCACATTTATTGGAGTGCGACAAATTAATGAAGCCATTTCTTTAAAGTGTCGTAGGAGAAATTAAAAAAATATATTAGATTTGTGTCAACTTTGACGGCAACGTTTTTAGTAAGAGTGATGTATACGTCGAAGTTGTTCCCCTCTTTTTTCATTAATATTGCACAATGTTTTATTTAAATGCATTAATTGCTCCTGGTTTAAGGCTTCTATGTTACCTAGAAGTATTCAAAATTTCAATTGGAAGAATTTGACAACATATCTACATAGATACATTTATCTATGTGAGCTACAGTTTTTACTTTCTAAAATAGAAGATTCTCTAAATTTATTAATAAGAAAATTGGATAGTATATCCACACAATATTTTTGCAACTTTACACTTCCGCTTAATCCGGTAGGCTCCCTTTGCATATATTGCCATGGCTACTATTTTATTGCAGAGAATAGTCGCGTTTCACTATGCTTAAACGTGTTTGCA
Source organism: Tetradonia laticeps (assembly GCA_025400035.1). Taxonomy (NCBI): domain Eukaryota; kingdom Metazoa; phylum Arthropoda; class Insecta; order Coleoptera; family Staphylinidae; genus Tetradonia; species Tetradonia laticeps. Next base: position 26,159 of record JAODVP010095675.1, read on the forward strand.
ATTGTTTACATTTAATTTTGTAGCCATCGCAAGAAAACTCTGAATCCGCTCCAACTTCTTGCAGACATGGTAAATCGCTTACTGAACACCTCAGGTACTGAGTTCAAGGAAATACGAGATATAGCAGTTGCAAAACACCTCAAATTGGCTATTTTCAGATTTACCAGTACAATTTTGAAGTTTTTTAAGTAGCAGGTATAACTTTATGTAATTATAAATTATATATGTATTCAATATGTACTATGGGACCTCACAATCAAAAGACGGGCTAAGGTTAATTTCCACCGAATTGCGATGTAAAGTTCCCATTTGTCCCTCAAATAAAATGTCATTAATTGCTTTCTTTGCGAGCAACTGTTGCCGTGCGTCCATTTTTCTAATTTCAACGGCCCAAGCTGCAGCTATAATATCGTTGTCATCTAAGGGTTTTGAAAATGAATGTACCCGTCTATAATTTAATTGCTCTAACTCATTTGTTTTCTGGGCTGGTTGTTGATTAACTACCTATAAAAGACATTTTTATATACTAACATATTAAAAGATAATTAAATATGTAACAAATTATAAATATTCTACAATCACTCATTTTCATCAATAAATAAAAATTTCGCTGTAAACTAGGCTTTCACGAACCTCAATCTCATTATTATCAGTGATGTCTTCATCGTCATCATATTCAATAAATTCGGGATAATCCACTTCTTCAAAATTTGAATTGTTTGCTTCAGTGGGTTCAGATTGATTCATCAGAAATTGCATTGCATCAAAGTAAAACAGCGTCGTTTTAACATCCTTCTTGCTTCGGCTCTTCTTTTTCTTATTCTCCATTCGCTTGACTTCTTTTCGAAAAACGGTACGTAAAGAATTAATTTTTTTCTTAACACCCTCCTTGTCTCCATTTGGATGTTGTTCTCTATATTTCTCCACAAGCACTCTGTATTGTTCACTCTTCTTAAGACGATTGGAATAATCTTTGCTTTTTACGTCCCAAAGAGCAGGAAGAGTGGAGTAAAGTTTAATTAATTCCAAAATAAAATTTTTATACAATCCTTTCTCCATATCGATGTTTTCTTCTTATCTAATGCAATATGGAACAATTAATATATGAAAGGGCTAGGAATCACATTATACATATTGTGTAATTTACTTGCAATCGAGTATTACAATGTTGAATGTACGTGATTTATTTACTTTCCTAATTACATAAGATAGCAATCAATTTATTGAATTTACAATGTTACTCGCGTACAAATATGTAATGTCAATAGATTTATGAATGAATCCATCACGAATAACGGAGTTGGTTTACCTTGTTTACGTTCTTTACTAGACGCTTTGGTTCACAATCATGCGCAGAGCTGCGCAGTCCTAAGCGCGTGGATAGTGGTCACCAACTGTTTCATGAGAACTCCTTAAAGAAACATGACCAACATGACCTCCCCGGACCGTGGACATGTGACATACGTTTACATTTATTACGTATTTTATATTGTTTAAGGGCGGTTCGGATCTGGATCAAGCTCGATCAAGCTCCGCCAGCTGGCGATCGCTGGTGTTTGGGGGTGCGACATGGAAGTATTAGTTATGGAAGCGGAATAGCCTATCTCCGCAATGAGTGGCGTTGGGAGCCAAGATGTGTGTGACTGCGCGATCCCCAATGACACAGCGCGCATGCGTCGAGTTTCGTACGCCCGGTGTCCAATTAGGTTTCGGTCGTTTCGTTAGTTCAATGAGGATATAGCTAGCATTGTCGGTCAGCATATCGTGGAGGTTCAATAGTAAGCTCAATCACAATATATATTTAAGTAGCGCCATACCATCCACTATATCAGATGGAAGCTACATCCTTTTATTTTATAAATAACTTTTATGTTATATATTTTAAATAAAAATTCAAATCACTCAAATTTTGCTTTTCATATTTTTAGAAATGAACATAAATTTAATAAAATGGAAAAATACAAAAAATATAAATCGTTTCTTTTAAGTTCATTATTGATTATTAAAATGTATTAATTTGGGAATTTTTGCCGTATGTATGTTTTTTTTTGATTATCATTGGAAATTCTTGCCTCGTGGAACAACCGGATTCTTATATATAAACATATTATAGATTTAATCAATTGCATCTTATGATTATTGAAGATTTCTTGACTGCGAATATGTTCAATCATCTCCTCTTCAATAAAACAACGATTGAAAACGTCATGTAGAACTTTCGAAGCCAAGAAATCTTTAACATTTTTTGTTTTAAAAATCAAGTTCTTATTTTGCCTAATAATTTTCTCGCACTCCCTAGTAATAGTAATCACATCATTACTCGGTTTGATCAAATTCCCTCTATTTTTTTTTCAATCAGTCCTTGAGAGCTATGATTGGATAATAAAAATCGAGCACATGTATCACACATTTTTTTGCGTACAACATATCCGCTGATATATATAATAGCATATCCTCGACATACGGCGAAATCGACCATAATGATTTTAGATAATCATGATCAAAAATATCAATTTCGATTTTGGAATCACAATCAAACGAATCAAATAACGGATCACACGGCTTCTGCATTGTTGAGGGAGCAAATAAAATTTTGATATCATTTACCATGCAATTGCCTCTTTCTGATGCACTAATTTCGTTCCTAACTAATAATTTTTTATAGGCTGCTTCAAATTGCTGTGCATTTAAATTATTATTAAACCCTCCCCGATTTCGAATGGCACTGAAAAAGGTTTCCAAATGATCTTGATTTAATTTAAATGTAAGTAGATACTTTAGTTCATTTGCTTTTAAATCATTATATAATTCAAAAACATTTGTCAGGCAGATAATAAAGCCCTGAAATCCGGTTTTTCTTATACTAGTAATCATTTGCTGATTTTGTGCATTTTGTA
>JAODVP010095676.1:0-11069 GCA_025400035.1 Tetradonia laticeps
CAATAAGAGACGAAATCGAAATCGAAACTGAAATCGTTATTTACTGTTTAGCTGAACTGGAATTGAAATCGAAACTGATATTTCGTTTCTGTACGGGTCCCTGCTAGATTTATCAACCATTATTTGCAAAATATAAAGACATTTTAAAATATCTAACAATGTCTGCAGATATGTGAAATTGTTTCACAATGAAAATGTCTTAACATGCCAAAAAAAGTATTTAAAAGCATCTAAAGATAATTTTGAAATGCCTAAACAAATGTGTGAAAATGTCTGAAAATACTTTAAAATATCTAAAATTGTCTAAAAATAGCTGAAATTGTCTAAAAATATTTTAACATGTAAAATAATATCTTTAAATGGCTTAAATTATTTAAAAATATCTACAATATTAAAAAATGTTTTGAAATGTCTGAAATCGAAAATAAATGAATGAAACCATTTTTTTTAAATATATTAAATTATCTCAAAATGTAATTATCTAGTGTTTCAAATGCCTAAAAATATGTTCCATAATCTTCATAGTCTATTTGTCAAAATAATGAACAAACAGAGCAATATTATCAAACTCCGTGCCCTAATAAATGCTTAAAACCATTAGTTGTAGCATAATTTTTCTCCTTAGAGCAAAATTAAACCGCATGCGGTCCGCGGGTTGAAGACCCTTGGCTTAAATAGTTCTAAATACCTAGCCAAGCTTACCAAACACCCTGTACATAAAATTAGACCCTTGTGTAGTGTGTTGCCTGCATTCTAAGCGTTTGGAAAATAAACTCACCAGTATGCTTCCGCATATGAACCTCTAATTCCGATTTTCTAGCAAAATTCCTCCCACAAACTGTACACGGAAATGGTTTAAGTCCATCATGCCTAGCAATATGCTGACGAAGATGTCCCAACTGATTAAAACCTTTGCCACACTCCGGACATTCGTACGGTTTCTCGCCAGTATGTGTCCGTATATGATCTTTCAGGGCAGATGTTTGATTAAACCCTTTAAATACCACAAATATTTAATTATTCAATCGCCTCACATTTTCAAGTAATAATAATATATAGGACGATTTATCTAAAACCAATAACATAGTCATGTTCACTTGTTTTTTAAATGAATCACCCTTTTAGTTATCTATTCACCTCATACCTTTTCCACACTCCTTGCAAATATGTGGTTTAATGCCCGAATGAGAGTTCATATGATATGTATACAATGCCAAACTAGAAAATCCTTTATTACAGTCCCTGCAGTGGAAAGGTTTGACATCATCATGTGTAAATAAATGTCGAGCCAACAGAGACGGATATGTGAATGCCCTGCCACATATATTACACAGATTTTTCTTCTTATAATGGCTGCCAATATGTTCATACAACTCTGCCTCGCAAGTACACGAATCTCCACATTTTAGACAATTCTGACCGTTTGATACTTCGGTGCCGAGCTCACAGTTCACATTTTCATGCACTTCAGTTTCAGTCTCTACACAATTCCCATACTTATCATTTTGAACTGATTTATCAGCTACATCGCTTTGTGTCACTACTTTAGATGCAGAATTCTCAAATGAATCTGCTTGTGTCGCATTTTCATTGTCATTATCATCAGAGACTTTGTAGTTTGGGTTTATATTTCTTGTACTTCTGATAGGTTTTTCACTCTGCATTATGTGATACAACAGAACTTCTTCAGGAATCACAAATTCTTCGAGTATCTTCCGTACAATTTGTGTATATTTACACATATCTTTAATATTTATCGATCATATTGTAGCACGTACTGTGCATATTTGTTATACTAATTAATTAACATAATGCAGAATGTCTGCTATACCCAGACAGCCTTCAAATTTCAAAAAAATTTTATTAATGATACTCATGATTATGAAGATCTGTAAGATCTGTAAGTCGGAGGTGCAACGCTTATAGCAAAAATCACAAGAATAAGTCAAGTTCCAAAAATTGACGCTTGTGGCGCACTATTAACTGGTTGCCTACATTCTATCATAGATTTATATTCCATGTGCTTACTAAATTAAACGATTGATTATCTTATTGTTCTTATTTCCATCGTTCCCTTAGTTTCCTTACATACTTTTTAAAATGTCTTCTTGAAAGAAGGGCTTCGTACCTGGTTGCAAAACAGGTTGTGATTCCTAACAGAACAGAACAGAACAGAAAAACGTTGCATTTTTAAAGTGCGAATTGTATATTACTTATTTATTTCTGCATGCATTTAATGATATTGTCTTCAATTGTAGAATAAATCATTATTAAAGCTATGGCAGAAATCAATTCCGAATGGTATTAAAATTTTCCACCTGTTTGCATGAAATTGCCGAAAAATTGCAATGTAAAACGCAAAAATTTTGCAAAGTTTTATACGAATTGTTCCCATTCAAAAGTTGAATTTTTAGTGGGCAATAACTCCGAAGATATCAATCTTAGAAAGAAACAGTAAACGATGTTGTTATCAGTCATTTCGGAAAATATTGTAGAATTTTTTTAGGTCCATATTTCCAAAGTTTTAACTGTTCGTTTAATATGTGATAAAAATAAATTTCCTTTATTTTCTCATTTGGTTAAAAAACGACGAAATTTCTTATTTCATCAAAGAATTACGCTATTTTCCATGTATTTTGAATGTGTTAAAAAGTGTTCTTTTCAAAAAAATTGAGTTTTTCAAAAATCTTTAATAACTATTCCAATTTAAGTGATAATCAAAAAATATCTTCAAATATAACTTCCTCATCTCAACCTGTATGAGTACTGAAAGTTTCAAATTTTTTCGTGACCCACTCCAAAAATTCTGAAAATGATTTTCCCGATTTTCTTGGAAAATATTGGAGTTAGGGAAAACTCTTTACGCTATTGCATAGAGATTGTCATTCTGCACCGAACAGTGTTTTTCATTTTTTGATTACGTGAATTTCAGTTTTTTTTCCGAAAAAGTGGCCAGTGTTACCCCTTATCGAAATTTTAGTCGTTTTGCATGAAAGTTCTCGGATCGATCTGAAATTCTTATATTATGTAGTCATGGACTTAAGCTATCTCAACATGTAAGTTTTATTTTGTTTATTTTAACAGTTTTCCTGAAAAGGGCTTGAGAATTTTTTTTTTCGAAAGTGGAGTTTCTGAAACGATTAAAGTTGTAACCGATGCGTAATTTACTCCTGATTTGAAAACCGTTTACACTTGTGTGATATATTAATTTGTTTTGAAGATATGAATTAATTACACTTAACACCTAAAAGTCAACTTGTCCTATTTCATGTTAAAAACAATTTTTCTTAAACTTAGTTCTATTATTAATCCCTTTGCAATTAACTATTTAAATCAAATGGGACCTCGTGAGAAAGAGTGTCTGTTGGTATACAAATTGATTGTTATAGTTGAGGAGAAAATTGTAATTGCATAAGCTGTGTTTCGACAAAACTAAAAATTGTCCAACTGTAGACTTAATTTTAACCCCTTCGTAATTAACTAATTATATCAAACTGGATCTCATGAGAAAGAGTGTTTCTTGCTCTACAAAATGACGGTTAGAACACAAATTTCTCTTTTATAGTTGGAGCGAAAATTGCAATTTCCTGAAATATGTACCAATGAAACTCCAAAATTGCACAATTTTGGTCTTAATTTTAACCGCTTCGCAATTAACTAATTAGATCAAACTGGATCTCCTGAGAAAGAGTGTTTCTTACTCTACAAAATGACGCTGAGTATTCAAATATATCTTTTATAGAACAGAAGAAAAGTGCAATTGCCTAAGGTATTTTTCAACGAAAGTCAAAAAGTATCAAAGTTTGGCGTTACTTTTAGCATCTAAGTCAAACAAAGTTCAACCGACTAAATCAATATTCTGGGAGTTCTAGAATATATATTGTGGAATATATCCACCGCTTACCGTAATTAAAATGTATACGATTCAACTAAACACTAATTGTAAGCTATAAATTAAACTTGCAATTAATTTTTTACATAACTTCTCTTGTAACGTAAATGCATACATGTAATTCAAACAGAACCGTTTTTATAATTATTACTGTATCGTTTAATTAACCAGCGACTTAGGAATATGAATCCAGAATACATAAATTCAGATTACAGAATTCAACTTGTTTTCACGCTAATTGTAAGTGTAAGCTCCAACTAAAATATTGTTATCTTAAGTCTGCAGCAGTTTGTATCTTGCATTGACTTGCAAATCGCTTAAAGTGATGGTTAGTGAATGAATGCAATTTCCAAAACTAGAAACCGCGAAAATCGTAAGTCGGCCAATGAATAAAAACGAATGTGCGCGGCGATGCGCAGGAGCGCATCGTGACACCAAAGCCATGGCTGCCATGACATTGCATGTGAAACTGGAATAGTCGCAACTACTGTGTCATTGTTATTTTAATTGATGAATGCGAAGCGAGCTGCTAAGTAAGAAATGCATATGCATTTCTTTGGAAAGTATTCAATGTTCGTTAGTTGCCTCAACAAAAGTGTGCATAGTTCTATGACAAGCACTGAAAGTTTTCCACTTAGTCGAGCAGTACAAATGTGTATTCTTTAATTTAATTTACAAAAACTAGGTTTGTAGTCAAGTTTAGAACTGTCAACGCCATTCTATGATCAACTCATAAGTATGAGTTTGAAGATAAGTATATGCAACCAAATATACAACAAAAACAACAGTGCGTCCGTAGTTACAGAACTCTCAAACATTAAATATGTAGAAATATTGAGTAAAAGTATAGATCAGTAAATTTTGTTAGGGGTATAAGTACACTAGGTATTCATATACGTAATTACAATTAATTTAAATGCTTTGGGTTACTCATCACTCACCATAATTACTAGACTACGAAAATTAATCGTTCACGGCCTTACGAATTTGACCGAAACAAATACTACGCTGTGATATCTTCGCTTAACAGCATTTTAAACTTTAGCGTGCAATAGCAGTTATGGATATGGGTAGAGAATAGAATGGTCAAGCACGCGTAAGTCGGAAACGCTCACGTTGTCTGCTGCAGACGCTCGCTCAATAATTTATTAATTAACCTTAATTTTACGATTGTAATTAATTAGTTACTAGTACTTCCGAGTAACACGGCAATGGCAATGGCCGTACGACGGTTTTTAGCAATTGCAATGGTATTGTGGATAGATTAATATCAAAGCGGCTGAATGAAGAACACTCACAATGTTCCAAATTATAGCAATACCAACAATGAACAACTATAATTGTATAATTATCCAGCGTTTAGTTGGAATCATAAGTTTGCTCTTTCGGAACTTTGGATCATAGAGAAATCCTACTTTAACATGGAAACAGAACAGAAAATATGCATATAATTAACAGAAATTAACCAAAAGCCCATATTTTAACCTCAAAATTTAGGAAGAAGTGGAGCATGCATATCATGCATATCTATATTGTATTGTTAATAGACACCTTGAAATGTTGTACAATTATTGTGATTTTGCAGCTCTAACATAGCGAAGAAAATGATTGGAACGATTTAACTTTTTGAAGTTTTCAATAGGGTTCGATTCTTAATGCATGCAACTTTAAATGCACCTTTCCACCTTCTGAGGGTTGAAATCTTCATTATACATAAGATATATAAGTATTATTGATAGGATTTATAACTAAAACGGGTCAAGAATATTGTTATTCAGAAGAAGGTTCATACCCTAAACCAATATTATCAAAAAATTTCTTACCACTAGAAATTACATCTCTTACTTTATCCAACAATCTAAAGAATGAATATAATATTCAACTTGAACGTTTCTAATAACAATTTGATTATAACAATTCCTGATTCACTTTCTTAACCACAAATTATACCTTTTCGATTAATCATTTCACATTTGAACAATGATAAATTAATTGAACTAAACCATGAACAATTACTTGACTCTATCCATGCTAATTGAAGAGTTCCAACATTATTTGGCCAGAAATTAATATAAAACTATAACAGTCTAAAAACTAACCTAGTACTCCTACTAATTGTAAAGATTATGTCTCTATATGGTAAAAAACTAAACCCTCTACCGTTGGAGGTGGTCTACCAGAGCTAATGCGAATATAAAAGAAGCGCGATGAGCAAGGAAGAGTCAGTTTAGTGGTAGAAGCGTAACGCACAGCAAACATCAATTAATACATTAATCGTGTACACATTCATCACAACGTAGGTAACTCAATACACTTCGGTACCAATCGAAGTATAAATAGTGCTAGCTACGCCCATCGTTAATCTAATTGCAAGTGAGAAGGAACCAAGTGATTTTCGAGTTCATCCCGTAGAGCAAAACAAATTTAACGGTAAGCAATGCGCAGGAAATTAAGTCGAAAAGCAGAGAAGCAGAACCAATGCGTGATCATAATATATGTATCCCTTCAATGAGTTTCTGGATGCACATTATACCAGAAAGAAACTCATTAGGAATTTGGATTTCAAGTTTAGTCCTCCATATCAAAATGGCGGACAAACTTTAACTTACAATTATGTCGTAATGTATAGTAATTATTGAAACAATGCTGAATTGATGAGAATTATCGGTATTTTAGACAATGTGCGACGATGATTTAGCCGCGTTGGTGGTCGACAATGGCTCCGGCATGTGCAAAGCCGGATTTGCAGGGGATGATGCCCCACGCGCTGTGTTTCCTAGTATTGTGGGACGCCCAAGATACCAAGTAATTATCCTTGATATATAAATCATATATAATACGAATATAATCAAGTATAGGTACAATAGGTCTAAATTAAGGTTATGTATACAGGGCATAATGGTAGGTATGGGTCAAAAAGATTCTTACGTAGGCGACGAGGCCCAAACTAAACGTGGAGTTCTCACTGTCAAATACCCAATTGAACACGGCATTGTGAGCAATTGGGACGACATGGAAAAGATTTGGCACCATACCTTCTATAACGAGCTACGAGTGGCACCTGAGGAACACCCAGTCTTGCTTACCGAAGCTCCCCTCAATCCCAAAGTAAATCGCGAGAAAATGACGCAAATCATGTTCGAAACTTTCGGCTCTCCTGCAATGTACGTCGCTATCCAAGCAGTGCTATCTCTATACGCCAGTGGGAGGACCACTGGTATAGTTATGGATTCGGGAGATGGTGTATCACATACTGTACCGATTTACGAAGGTCAGTAACAAACAAATTATAATAAAATGCTCGATTTAACTCAAAGTTTACTCACAGTTACGCTCGGTTGAGGTTATGTTACTTCACGTGTTTATCAGTTCTTAATAATTTCTGTAACTGTTTACGAATTGATTAAAAGTTTACTCACCGTTCCGCTCGGTTTAGGTTATGCGTTACCGCACGCCATCCTGCGTCTGGACCTTGCCGGGCGTGACCTCACCGACTACCTGATGAAGATCCTGACCGAGCGCGGCTACAGCTTCACGACCACGGCCGAGCGCGAAATCATCCGGGACTTGAAGGAGAAGATCTGCTTCGTTGCGCTGGACTATGAACACGAACTGGGCCAATCGCAGACCACCAACTGCCATGAGAAGTCCTATGAATTGCCCGATGGACAGATAATCACCATCGGCAATGAACGGTTCCGTTGTCCGGAAGCCATGTTTCAGCCATCTTTGCTCGGAATGGAGACGCCTGGTATCCACGAAACTACTTACAATTCCATCATGCGTTGCGATGTTGACATCAGGAAAGATTTATATGCGAATACTGTGTTATCCGGCGGGAGTACCATGTTCCCCGGCATCGCTGATAGGATCCAGAAAGAAATGGCGTCGCTTGCGCCCTCTACAATGAAGATTAAAATCATTGCGCCACCGGAGCGGAAGTACTCGGTGTGGATTGGAGGCTCTATTCTTGCCAGCTTGACCACTTTCCAACAGATGTGGATTTCCAAACAGGAGTATGAAGAGTCAGGGCCGGTTATTGTTCATCGCAAATGTTTTTAAGTTTAATATCTACATACAGTTGTGTGGCGAGTTGTTGCATGTCATGCAACTGTATTTTATTTATGGTTTTTTAATTTTTATATTATGTAATAACACAATCTCTTGAAAATGAAGGTAATTAAATTCATTCTCTTATAAGTATTTACACATGTTATATTTTATTTATATTTCCAATTGAGTGTTTCTTATGGAAGATCTAGTAATACATTGTTTCTTTTTTTTAGAGTTTGTTTAAATAACTAAAGACAGGCCCGTTTATAATATAATACGTACATGAAATAACGTAGCCTCTTTAAATTTATGGTTTTCGTTATAAGCGGGCTCGTTTGCACTTAATATCGGTTATGTTTAATTACTTTTATTTAAAATTTTGGTAGCATTACAAAAACCCGCTTTTAGCGTAAATCAAGGATTAACGTGTTTCCTAAAATCATTCCCACTACAAATCCCCGATATAACACAACCCGACTTTGTGAGATTTTTGGATTTTGTACATTATAAACGGGTTCAACTGTACTTGTGGCTTATTTAATTACAATAAGGTGGAGACGACTGTTGTGTCTTAATAACACGGTGAGATAATCCGGGGCCCATTAATCTGCGCAGAATGAAAAATTTAATTCGAAGAGTTTTGCAGAATAAATGAATGAAAAATACGTATGTTTTGCATAGACTGCAAATTTAATTGCAGTCAATTCGGAAGATAATAAATCATTTTTTTATAATACGAAAACTAAACTACACGTGTTACATAATACTCTATTCTCTTTTAATAGGAGCGGCAACTAAAGGTTTGCATCAACGGTTTTACGACCTGTCAAATAAATTAGTAAACAAGCAAATTCATGGATTCCGTTTATCTATGCAATTCCATATAATTACTCGTTATTTTCATTAATTTATTTTGCAAAAACCAGCGGTGCAGTTTTGAGCTGCACTCTTTTTCTAAAAATTCTGCATATTTTTAACTCCCTGAATTAAATTTTTCATTTTACGCAGAATAATTATCCCCAGATTATCTCACCGTGTAATTATAGATAATCAGTCAATAAAATCAATCTTGTTTCCTTTATTTTAACATCAATGTTCCGCACATTATCGGCATCAGGATGTAAAGTTTGGTGTTACATCTTGTCATTGCTATGGCGAATATATTGCAATGTAGTTAATTGATAAACAATTGCTAGATTTGATAAATAAAGCACATTTAAAAAACACTCGTCACAAAGGAAACAAAATTAATTCAGTAATTTGTTAAAAAAATGTGTGTGTATATAACAGATTTTCCCTGAAATAAACCTTCACCTACAACCAATTAAATCAGCTATCATAACCTCAAAATTTTTACTAGATCTTCCATACATTATTTGTTCGTTTCTGCTTGTTCTATAGCTTACATTCAGTAAATCACATGTTTTTCGTAAATAATAAACTCATCAGTAACTATACTGTACTAAGAACTATCAATGTCAACACAATGCTGTCTAGGTGGCCCAGTTAACTATGCAACCAGAATATGCACTAACTAACATGAAACAAAATCATTCGGAATGCGAGTAATACTGAGACCAATCATTAAAAGTGTTTGAATTCATAAACCATGACTCGTGACTAGTTACAGGGACACATACATTCTTTTCAACCCATATGGTTCTAAAATATGTATAACATTACTTAATACATAGCTACATTCAGCCGTAAACTCAACGCAATTATCAAAAATAAAGTATTTGCGCAATAAATTCGTAATAGAACTACAACTTATTCATAATACATTGATGAGTGTTCTTTTTCTATAAATTCTAGCTTGTATACTTTGATACTGGGTGTTTGCATTTCTGCATTTGCAAAATTAGTAATGTTATCAATAATTTGCAATTTAAAGGAATTTCTTAGTTTAATTTCTAACAATTTATATATGTGTATATACTCTTAGTAAAATTAAAATATGCATATTTTCGAGATGGGAATTTTCGAGATTCTTAAATGTGAGAGTTTAGAACTTTAAACTTCTGTATGTATACTTAACCTAGGTGTGTAATGTGACATTTTATCTCTTGCTGCTTCGTCTTCTCCGTCGTGAGATTGTTCCTGATCGCCTTGTGGGTTTCTTTATACTTAGGTTTGACAGCCATGGAAGACTGAATTCACTGGAAAATACAATATGCATTATTTAGAACCTTATTATTATTATTATTTTATACTTTATTTTCCTAGATAATATTCCGGTGTCGGAAATTTAAAAAAATCCGACACATATTTACTTTTTTGCCCTATTGACATGCTTTATATAATACACATATTCATATCATTTGGCAAGTCCATAAAAATGAATATTTTTTTATATAGCCCAAATTTATATTGTATAGGTAATTTAACCGTTATTTATTCATAGTAATGAAATATCAGATTTGAGCTATTTAGTTGAGGCACGCAGTGTAATTTTAGCAATTTTCGATATTTTCATACAAAACTCGATCTCGTTGTGTTAAATTACTTCATCTAAATGAACAACGCAGAGGTTAGTGTATGACGGAATTAAATTAAATTAAAAAAAAAACATCAGTCCTTCATGAATTTACCTCTTCAATTGTTAGAAACAATTGACTACTCATTTTGTGACATACAATTAAAAATTCCCTCCACACAAAATTAATACATATTTTCAAATCCTCTATTCATTTTCTAGATAAACTACTGTAGATTGCAAAATTACTCCCTAAATTCGTGAAGCCTAGATAAGCTTAGATAGCTAAATTATAATTTAGTCCCTTAGTAACATTTGTAGTAATAATATGTGAAATTCGCGTTTTTATCAACGTAGCACAATCTAACATGAACAACTTTCGTTAGTTTTGCACAAAACTTGTAGCTTTAAATTACTTAATTCCAATAAACAATATAGCGGAATTTCATTTTCTACTAAAAAATGAAAAACATCGTTCAACATTCGCCAAATCCCCAAAAATTACCATTTTTATAATCCCTACGTATTATAATTTATGTATATGTGTATAATCTATACTAATATATAAAGCTGAAGAGTTTGTTTGTTTGAACGCGCTAATCCCAGGAACTACTGGTTCGAATTGAAAAATTCTTTTTGTGTTGAATA
>JAODVP010095687.1:0-11067 GCA_025400035.1 Tetradonia laticeps
AATTGTACGGTAGTCCTGAGGCTTCCTGAAAGTTTGAGCTTCCTAGGCTGCCGAGAAGTACTCCAAATTTGCGTCTTAATTTTGTGGAACAAACAAATATATAAATAAAGTCCAAGTCAACTTCATAAAAACGTTTTCATAATCAACGCTTTATCTCAAAAATTACTGCTTAAACACTGTGGTAGAGGTTTTATATTTATTATTTTATCATTCATTCATCAAAATTTTCAACGCTCTTTGGTTGAATTATATCACAAAACTCATTGTTAACGGTTTCCGAACAAGTTGCGAGATTTAAAAGCATTAAAAAGTATAAAATTACCCACTTATAAATTCTTCACTTATCGAAATTTCAGCAGTACAAAACTCAATATTTAAAATTTTTTTTTGTTGTTGTAGCATCATTGTTTGTTTGCAATACCGTTGCATAGTTAATGCTTGCATAAATCAGTGTAGCAAAAGGAAAACACAGCGCAATCTGTTTAATTATGCATAGTTTCCCTTTGAAGCCTACCTAGAAATATAAATAACACTCAAATCAAAGAAAATGTAACTGAATTTAACTATAGAAATGAATACACACCCTGATCAATGCCAGTGCTTAAAATGTGAATGCTTTTATATTTACAGCTTCCATTTAAAACGCAGCACTATCACCAGCATTCCTAAAAATATTGATTACTTCCACCTTTCCTTACAAACCATACCACATACAACTTGCATGGGTTTGCATGCTAAGCAGTAAATAATCGATAATTGTATTCTACGTGTACGTGAATTGTTGTTAGCGGCAGTCTGGCTTGAGTCCTAAGGGTTCTTCGTAGTTTCAACGCTTCAGTTTGTTAGCAGCAGGCACAGCACCTGAACGCGACTTTGATTCGTCTACTACAAATACGCGATTGTTGACTTTACTATTACAGCTACTGATATAGTTTTATGGTAATTTACTGTTTACAAATTAGTGATTCATATACGATTTTTTCTATTAACGATGGACAGCAGAAGAAATTTGGGAGCAATTAGTAAGATTTCGTTACCATTTTATGAACCGCCTCCAAGGAAAACGAGTGCGGACATTATCAACGAAGCGCGTCTCGCAATTAGAGGTGAGTGGTTAATTGAATCACACTTAACATCTTCTAAAACTATTAAGTATACTAATGAATTGTTATTAACATAAATAGACACACAAAAAAGCCAAGTTTTAGATATGCTATAGTTAGTATTACAAAACTTCTTTGTTTCGCTTCACGCAATTTCTAAATTGTTTTTATCCCTCCGCCGACCCACATCCGTCGTGGCGACTCTTGCCGCCGATTCACGCAACATTGTATCATGATCGTGTTTCCAGCCAATTTGGGCTCAACCTACTTTCCCGTATCCCTTACATTATTGAATGCATTTTGATGCGTTACTAGAGACAACCCACTATCGCCACATTGCCACAACACAAAACATTTTTCCGCAGCGAAATGAATTAATAATCGATGCAGTCAAAACCGTTAATTAAACAATGACATGCAAGCTCCTGGAATGTGATATGTCTGTCATGCCAATCACAAACTTTTTCAGATTCGCAAATGGCAGACAATTCGTTTGCGGCCACATCCATTAAGCCGTTACAAACCAAGAGACCATTTACACCACGCGACAAAGAACGACTTTTGTTCGGCAAAAGAACTAAAAACAGACCGCCAAGTTCATTTAGGTAATTATCATTGAATAATTTTCAACTATTAATACAGGAATCTAACATGAGACATGTGATAGCTTGAAATACTTACAAACCGAAGCAGAGTCTTCAATTCCACCAACTACGCCAGAAAATGCAACAATATCAAACGATGACAATGGACGCGGGCTACCAAATCGTCCACGCCGTTCCAATTCCCTTGCTGAGATGTCAGATGGCCGCATTTTCAATTTGGGCGTTAAGGAAACCAACCAGAAGATCCGATTGCCTTCGTTGGAGAACATCAAAGCAATGCATAAGCGCAAACTTGGAAAAAATACTTACTCCCTTGATAACTGTAATATTGTATTCAATTTTTATACTATATTTATGCTATATTTACACAGACATTTATTACATTAATGGGTTGAATGCCCCTTCATTTCCACAAATAGTACCAGAGGAAAATGAACAAGGCACGACCACTGAAATGTTCACACGCAACGCGTTTAGCTCGCCGCAGGAACGCACGGACTACAACGACAGTCGGCACGAAATGCCTTTCGGTCGTCCTTTCCGCCAGCAGCAGAATCTCTCGCAATGCCTACTCCTCGGTCCACAGAATCTGAATAAAATCTTCGAGAACAAACGCGTAGAGAATTTATTCGGGCAATCACCAGTTGCAAAACAAAACCCTTTAGGGGACCATTCTGGACGCAAATTACCTTTGCCTCCACCATTGACAGTGGCCACCGTTATCGACTCCTTAAATAAAGAAAGCGCCCAAACCGCTACCATCGACGGGGCGGTAAATGAACCTATTGTAATCGGCTTGTTGAACTCATTGTATGATTGCATGGAAGGCGAAGGGATGTTGAACTCCAAAGTGAGCTCTAAAGTCAAGATTAACATCCTGAAGAGTTTATACAAATACGTGGAGAGCAAAAACGAGGAACTATTACTGGCTATAGCCCGAATTATTCTAGCGGTTAGTATTTTTTGCAATAACTGGATATATCTTTATCTACACATAAACATTTCAATCTTTCAGCTAAAAGTTACCGGAAACAACTTAAGCGGCGTGTGTAAGTTAATATTTAAAGTCTCCAAGAACGACAAGAACGACAAACTTTTCTTCAATAAGAACTTACTAGGTGACAGACATTATTAATCCGTGATAAATGCAAAAAAATATTACTGTTTATCGATTTTTCTTGTAGAGCTCTTCGTCGATGCTATTGGTAGGTCCAGTCCATTAGACGATGCAGAAGCCTGTGTTTACGGATATGGATCGATTAAATTTCTGACTATGAATGGAAAATTACTGGAAACAATACTTGCGTTAGGTATCTTACCCTTAATGGTGCTGCACATCAAACTCGTCAACAATGCGGTGGGTTATATCACCGATAACAATAAAAATCATGTAACCCTCATGATGATAATTTCACCGTTATTCAACATAATTTTATACTGTTCATAATTATATATAATCCTGTATAAGTAGATAATAATTTCTATGAATATGTATTTCAGAAATCAGAAAAATTACAAATACCTGAACAGACGAATCACGCATTGTTCCAATTAACGGGAGCATTGAGAAATGTTGCTTCCGATGAAGATATCTACGAGAACTTCGTCACATCACAAGCAATTCCCGAATTGTGCCTTACTATGAACATCTTCACCACTGATCTGGACATCATTAGTAACATCTCGAGAATCTTCAGTACAATATCTACAAACGAGGGTTGTTGTGATGCTATTGCTAGTTACAGCAATATTTATGAAATATTTGTACGTCTGTTTGATAAATACCCCGGAAATGAAGAGATTATCGTCCGGCTTACATATACACTGGGCAATATTGTTGCTAACTTGGATAATACTCGTGTCAAAGTATTTTTACAAAGTTTTCGAATTGTTACAAACATTTTATTTAAATACATTTTTTGTAGTTCTACAACGAGTCTAAATCAATTAAGTCTTTGCTTAAATTATGGCGCATTTACTTAGAAAGAACTCTACAATTCTGTTCCATAGAAATGGACTTGGATAATATGGAGAACACTAATTCCGAAGACGTCATGATAAAGGTGAACATAATATAGGAAATAATAGTTAGCAATTTAATATATTAAAATTTACGATAACCGTTCAGATTATAAGGATAATAGCGAATATGGCAATTAATCCCGATATCGGTAAAACGATGAATGAAACCTATGGGTCGCAATTGATAGATGAATTTCTCAAAGTATTGATTAGCAATCCTTTTAAGAAAAACAACGAGCTCGTCTTGTCCGTTCTCAGCACTATGAATAATTTATCGTTCTATTACTCGCCGGATCTGGACGAAGACATTTACCACATTAAACAAATCGATATTATGGAAGGTAATCACATTTTATTTTTATTACAATTTTCCGCGTAGCAGAATAGCATAGAAAGGAAAATCGAATAAGTTAGGTTATTTTTTAAATCTATTTAATGTGTGTGAAATGCCTAGGATTCACATAGTATGTATTGTATTGCGATTAATGGTAACCACTAAATATAACCTTGCATCAGTATATCATTCTAATTGCCCATGTTTTCAGCTATTGGTGAGTATATCGCATGTAATAACAAGGACAATGTGATAGAAGCAATGAGAATATTAGGAAACCTGTCGCGATCAAAAATTACACGCGATTATGTAGCTGCTTCAGATCGATTCTCAAAATTAATCGAAATTTTGAATGAAGGTACGTATCTTAATAACAGCTCACTTATAGTTTGCCTTTGATATGATCTTAATCATTTTAGATGATATAAATCTGATCAAAACAACTGTTGGTGTTTTTGTGAATCTCATGTCCGACACGAGAAACCGTAAACTATTCCAAGAACACAAAGGAGTTGAGAAATTAATAGCGGTGTTGAATCGCTACGGTCAGTATGATTGGACACTCTCAATGCTTGTATGTCAAGTACTCTGGAACTACAGCATCGACAATACCAATTTGTATGAGGCATTCACGGACGGGGAAGTTCAACAGATGATTGCCATTCTAATCGACTATCTGGACGAGGAGAAGATATTCGGAATCAGTGACTCACAGGAGAATATTGACGTACTTGTCACTCATGAATATATTGTGTGGGAGGAGTTTGCGAACGTCGGCACAAATCTGCTAGAGAAGTTTGAAAATTTTCTCGAGAAGTTGGACATGGAGCGTACCAGGCTTGAGCAGCATTTGAATTTTGTCAGGACTCCAGCGAAGGTTGACTCTAGCACCAACATTAGTTTTGCTGCTTGGTAAACACAGATATATTATAAATGTATTATATGCAGTGAAAATAGATATTTGGCGAATAAATCCTACTATACAGCGTAATCTTAATATTTCCAAGAATCGTGAAATCTGGACCAAAAAGTGAAACGAAAATCGAATAATCAATTTACGATGCGGTTACGGTTGTTCGAGATCTTTAGTCTCAACAATATTTCGTTACTGTTTCGGTTTCGGTTAAAAATAACGGATACGAACCGATTACGGGTTTCGCTTTCCGTCCAGTCCGAATCTGTCCGTCAATCCATACGTTTTCTCTAAAACTACGATAAGAGATATCACAAAATGGTTTACAACATTAAATTTATCAAAATCTGTAACACCCCCTATTTATAAATTCCGGTTCCGGAAGTGCCCACTTCCTAGTCTAAACGTAAATTGAGACCTTTTCTCTCACCTCACCTAACTCTGCCGGATCGAATGCAGAAAACCGCTTTGGAATGGAAGGAGGGAAGTTCAATGCATTTTCCTAAAACTAAAACCCTTAGGATTACGACGCAATTACCGTCGCAGCTACCTCGGTCTACCACTTCACAGCCACGCCTCACCCAGTTCCTCTGGCGCACCTTCTCCCGCAGCCTAATCGGTTAACCACGTCGCAGCTTCAGCTCGTCCGGCACACAGTCACACACCCTGCGACTGACCAAACACGCAAGCACTTATATTCAAATTCTCATAGTCACATATTTAATAACGCTCCAGTCGTATATTATACCATTCTGCATTATGCACAAATAGACGCATCATCATCACATACACGCAGCCAACAACCCGTCAGATTCATAAAATAGATAGTGATCTGAAGCATGCAACCAAGAGGCTTATTTTTGGACAAATTGGAGTCTATATGCAATTGTTCAGAAGACGATATTCTTTTTCACAATATGTAGTAGTAAAATGTCAAATATTGCTCGAATTAAAACCAAAATTTTCGTGAAAATAAAAACTACCTCATGTTTTAGGCAAAAGTTGAGCAAAGCAGAAAATTTCACTATTGTATTAAAAATTGTTAAAAATTCGAAGATATATATCTGGATTCCTATTGGTGCAGCAAATATGATGCCACACTATGACTCAAGTGTGGCAAATTTTTTATCAAACAGCGCATTCACGTCTTTAGGAGCTACATATAGACCACTGAGTTTGATCCAAAGATCATTGGTACATTTAAAAATATCAAGGCAACCGATCATTTTCAATTTTGATGTTTTTATTGACTAAAAATTGTATTAGAATTATTAAAAAATCTAAACAACGTTTTTATGAATGTATGCATCTATAAAGATGAAAATAAAGTGGCCAACTTCGATGTCTGCATCACTCGTATTAAAACCGTGGTGCACCCGCCATAACGTAAAGCGCAGGTACTGACTAAAGGCACACGCTGTGTTTTGATGCGCAACACGTTTTTAGTACGAGTGATGCATACATCGAAGTTGACCACTTTATTTTTATCTTTTTATATACACTCCTAAAAACGTTGTTCTTAGATTTTTTAATCTAATGTAATTTTTTCTAATCCTAAAAATTATAAAAAAATTTCTTCTTGATGTATCGTTTTCGCTTCGCATTATTATCATTAACTTGAATTCACGTTTGCAACTGATCAACGGAATATAATGATTTGTGATGTCAATTTTTCCGCAAATAAAATGAACAAAAGCATCATCACAGCTATCTTGCAAATTATACAGTTTTTATATTAGTCAGTTTTTATGTAAATAAACTTAACAAAAAACATATTCTCACCACCATAATAAACAAGCATCGTAACCACTGAAAATCAATAAAGTAAGCGTTGCTAGGCAATGGTACGGTATATGCGTTCTACATTGCAGAGTTTTTCTGCAATTTCTGGCAAGCTAGAGGACCAATCGGTCTGTACAATCGGTTTGAGCTTCCTGAGTTCTCGAAAAGTACTCCAAATTTGCATCTCAATTTGGGGGAACAAACAAACATATATAGTCCAAGTGAACTTTATAAAGACGTTTTAAAGTAAAGATACATTGCTGACGGAATTCATTGACATGGCCAATCCCCCCATTGCGTCCCCTAAATGGCGCCCCTTTTAGCTGCGCCCAATGAAATGTCAATGAAAGTCACAACTCACAATTTGCAAGTAAAATTGCATGTACGTGTTTCCGCTACGAAATCAAATTTAAACTAACTATCTCGTACAATTGCTCGAAAACTAAATTCACCATTGTAGTGATACCGTAAAAAGTTTCTGAAGATCCGAGGTAAGCTTAAACTATTCTTCACAGCTTTAAGCTGCGTGGCCAATCAAATGTGTTGAGAACTCGGCGCACATGGCGCACAATTCAAGTTGGGGACAAACGCGACCATCAGGTCGGCACCCGTTTCCACCGAAAAATTGTAAAAAATTGTCAACGTGCGTACAACGAAGTCCAACTTGAAGAACCTGTCAACAGTATGTGTTTTCACTGCAAAACAGAACGCGTTTAACTCTTCCATTCCTTCTTATTTTATGGCGCACTGCATGTTTACGACGTCTAGTTAATTTTATCCGTTGATAAAAGTGCGTGTTGTTTTCGAAAACTTGGCGCATAGTTTATGTCTTGTTCGCTACCCTGTTTCCACCGAGTCAAATTTCTGTTAAATTGTGATTAGAACTGTTCTCAACTCCGTTGGAAACTCCATATAAGCCCTACTTGCAGATTAGTTTTGGGTACACGCCTACATATAATAAATAATGCTACCAATATTGCTACAACGTGTGAAAGGAAGATTTTATTAAACCCGACTAATTTCGGCTATGACTTACAATTAGTTATCTTCAAGTGTACGTAATTATTAGAGATTGCTTAACGAGCAAGTCGCCAGTCGAAAAGAAAGTCACGCTCTCGACCACAATCTCTACCCGGCTTCTTATCATCACGATTGTTTATTTATATCTATCAGGAATTAATAGATAACAAAATATGCTTGTCACTTACCAAGAAAAATAATCTTTATCTATTAAGTTCAAAGTTTGGAGTAGACTATGACTTCGCACTATGCATATGAAACATGTATCATTAAATAATGTTTGCTTTGCAACATTGCGCAGTTCACACTTAGAATACGATCAATTCTCAGTCAGTGGAAAACTGCAAATTAAACAACGAACTGCTCAAATATCAAAACATAATACAATATACATATAGTGTCTCATGAAGTGCAACTCCCATCATTTATATTTCCATTCGTTCATTTGGCTTCAAACTTATAGACAATGATTGCAGAAATTCTGTTATTTTTTCTTATTATTATTACTCTTGCTTGGTTTCCTTATTACGCATGGCGTGATAGTCATATAAAAGGAATCAAAGGATATCGCCCATTACCATTTGTAGGAACTTTTCGACATATTTTCACAATTCCCTGTAAGTATAATAATATAATAATCCACTATAAATTGATTTTTATAACATTCATAGCACAGCTGTTCCAATTTTTTGCCGAGTTCCTCAACAAATTTGGAAAAACCGCAAGAGGCTATATTCTATTTGAGCAAACTATAATTACAAAAGAAAAAGAATTTATCGAATTTATTTCAACTCATAGCCATACTATAAACAAAAGTCGGGTTTACCGGTTCATCCATGATTGGTTAGGAGAAGGATTACTTACAAGTAGAGACAAAAAATGGCATTCCAGGAGGAAACTAATTACTCCTGCTTATCATTTCCAAGTTTTGGATCAATTTCTGGATGTATTTGATAGAAATGGTAACATTATGATCAACGAACTTCAGAAGGAAGTAGGAAACAAACAAACAGATATCTATGCCTATGTGAATTTATGTGCACTTGATACAATCTGCGGTTAGTTCTCCAGATAAATAAGTGTGGCATATATTCTCTATTCACTGTGTTTACAGAAACATCAATGGGCACAAAAGTAAATGCTCAACTCAACAAAGAATCAGCATTTGTCCAAAGTACCAAAATAATGAGTCGCATTATGTTTAGAAGAACGTTTTCCTTATTAAAACATTTTGATTTTACCTATAGTTTCACCAATGATCATAAAAAGGAACAAGCAGCTCTTAAAGTGCTACATACTTATACAATGAATGTCATTAAGGCTAGAAGAGAACAGCTTCTTAAAATGAATGAAAACGAATTACTAAAGTTGAAAAATACTGATGATCAAATTAAGCAAAAGTATAATTTTCTGGATTTGTTATTGAAAAGTAGCATTGATGGTGCTCCTTTAACTGATGAGGATATTAGGGAAGAAGTTGATACCTTTACGTTTGAAGGACACGATACTGTTAGTTCTGGAATGAGTTTTACTTTGTTTGAAATTTCAAATCATCCGGAAGTACAGGATAGACTAATTGAAGAACAGCGTACTATTTTTGGAAAGAACCCCAACAGATCTACCACTTTAAAAGACATTTCAGAGATGCAGTATTTAGAAATGGTGATTAAAGAAGCATTGAGAATATATCCGCCTGTACCTATGTTTGGGAGAGAAATAAGTGGAGATGTTCACTATAGTAAGTAACATGCAGAAAATGTATATAAATTACAGAGAAATTGCGTCAAGAGCACAGTAGTATTCTCATTAATTTGGAATTTTAGAAGGTATGCAATTCAAAAAAGGGGGCCAAGTCATGGTTTATGTAATGGAATTGCATCGAGACCCTGACAACTTTCCTGATCCTTTGAAATTCGATCCGGATAGATTTCTGCCGGAAAATCAATTTCGTCGACATCCATATGCATATATACCTTTCAGTGCTGGCCACAGAAATTGTATTGGACAGAAATTTGCAATGTTAGAGATGAAAGCAACAATTGCAAAAGTGATTAGAAACTTTGAGCTTCTACCCTTAGAAACGAAGCATGAGTTTGTCTTCTTACCAGAAGTAATCTTGCGCCCAGAGAATGGCGTTCTTCTGAATGTGGCAAAACGCACTTGGTAGCTAAATTCAAAGAGTAATTGCATTAACCAGACGAGGGACGCGCAAAGCCATATTTTTGCCCTGGGCTAAAATATTTTTTCTGAACCAAAAAATTAATTGGCCACCCGTTGCAGTTAAAATTTCTTCCAAAATTATGTTTTTCTGGGATTATGACTTTTGTATTTCTTTTATGATCTTTTTCAAATATAATATCCTGTTGTTGACCAGATGTTGACTTCACATCTTGCGAACGCAGACCACGCAATTTCAATTTAGTTTAAGTTCAACTGCACTGTGAAGAGCACGACAGTGGTAGCGTAATTAGTAGTTTAAATAATAGTAATCTAATAATTTCATATATACATATATAATCTTATTCCCTCGGACATTTACCATGTGTCTGCTGTAGCAGAACTCGCACCTCAATTCATTTATAATGGACTCGGATAGTCATGACGTCACATGTGGAAGCAGCTGATAGAATGTTTCCAAACAAACGTGTACTACATGCGTTTTCCCATAAGCGAAATTTGGTTATACATTTTTCAATAATATTCAGTATTTTTAAGGACTTTTACATTTGTATTCGTAATTGTGAGGATGCTAAATACTACTTTAGTTAGTGTAAAGTGAAGGAAACATCAGATTTCAATTGCGCATTCCGAAAATCTGACAAGACTAATGATAAATATGTTACACCATATTGTGCGCATATTTCATAAGGCTTCATTTGCATGTGGTTTTTTATTGTACTTACACATTCCATTAATAGGATAAAATAAAAAACAATTGATTCATCGTCCCAAGTGGCCATTATTTGCAATCAATTGAACTATTTCTGGATTTTTCTCCAAAACCTATAAAAGCTCGTTAAAATAAAACCCGTGAGACTTGGACTAAAATAATTGTGGCTCAAATTCTTTTTAAAATAGACAAAAGATATAAGGTGATACGAAAATCAACTTTGTTGTTATACCAGAATGCAGATATAACTCTATAAATGACAGCTGTTCTTTTCACAATACGTAAATTTCCTGTTTTAGTCAAGTTTTAGCTGTGAAAGTTTTTTCGTGAAAAGCAGTGATCTTCCGAGGAAAGTTGAAGAATCAAAATTGTAGGATGATTTTCCCGAACTGTAGCTT